>SJYC01138856.1:0-29727 GCA_006408675.1 Madoqua kirkii
GGCCATCCCCCATGGCTGTCAGGCGGCCCCAGCAGCTGCATTTCGTCTGCATGGCCTGCATCCTGGTCCATGGGGTGTTGGTAAAGCTGAACCTGCCTTGTTGGTGGGATTATTGGTGTTGATCTCAGGGCCCAGAAACAGGCCACAGCAAGGCAGAGCTGCCCACACAGGCTCAGTGAGTTCAGGGAAGGCAGCCAGGGATCTGACAGGAGCAGGGCTCCAGTGAGCAGGAGGCCACGGTCCACAGGGCTGACCCTGTGGATAGGCAGGGCTGCGTATCCAGGTAGCATGAGCTTGAATGAGAGTAGCCAAGACAGAAAGGACCCTACATTGACTTTTGTACCAGACAGGAGGTCGGTAGCAGGTGGGAGGATGGCATGCTGGGGACCCTGCCAGTGATGCTGGGTCCCAGGGCAGAGGCAAGCTCCAGGTTCAGCTCTTCTGCCTCTGCTTTGGTTCCTGTGTTAGGCAAGGCCCCACAGGTGTGTGTCAGAGGCTGGAAGGCCAGCCAGGTCCCCACAGCTGCATCTCAGCCCTGATGGAGGATGGAGAACCTTCAGTTCAGTTCAGTTTAGTCACTCAGTCATGTCTGACACTTTGCGACCTCATGGACTACAGCATGCCAGGCCTCCCTGTCCATCTCCAACTCCTGGAGTTTACTCAAACTTGTGTCCATTGAGTTGGTGATGCCCTCCAACCATCTCATCCTCTGTCGTTCCCTTCTCCTCCTGCCTTCAATCTTTCCCAGCATCAGGGTCTTTTCAAATGAGTCAGTTCTTCACATCAGGTGGCCAAAGTATTGGAGTTTCAGCTTCAGCATCAGTCCTTTCAATGAATATTCAGGACTGATTTCCTTTAGGAGGGACTGATTGGATCTCCTTGCAGTCTAAGGAGTCTCAAGAGTCTTCTCTAACACCACAGTTCAAAAGCATCAATTCTTTGGTGCTCAGCTTTCTTTATAGTCCAACTCTCACATCCATACATGACTACTGGAAAAACCATAGCTTTGACTAGACAGAACTTTGTTGGCAAAGTAAGTCTCTGCTTTTTAATATGCTGTCTAGGTTGGTCATTGGAGAAGGCAATGGCACCCCACTCTAGTATTCTTGCCTGGAAAATCCCACGAATGGAGGAGCCTGGTAGGCTGCAGTCCAAGGGGTCATGAAGAGTCAGACATGACTGAGAGACACTTTTCACTTTCATGCATCGGAAAAGGAAATGGCAACCCACTCCAGTGTTCTTTCCTGGAGAATCCCAGGGATGGGGGAGCCTGGTGGGCTGCGGTCTATAGGATCACACAGAGTCGGACACCACTGAAGCAACTTAGCAGCAGCAGGTTGGTAATAACTTTTCTTCCAAGGAGCAAGCATCTTTTAATTTCATGGCTGTAGTCACCATCTACAGAGAAACTTCAGAGGTCACCTAATGTCTTTCTGTGGTCACACAGGCATATGGAGTCCACTGCTCACCTGCCTGTGGTGACCTTGGCTCTCCTTACCAAGCAGACCCTCTCCTCATCCTCAAAACTGGACGATCCAAAGGGTCAAACACCTCACTCTCCTAGGGGTTCAGCCTGTCTCCTTTCTCATCAGTGTGGTCTCAGCACAGGAAACTCAAAGGCCTGTCCTGCTCCCCTGCCATCCAGGTGGGTTTGGGTGGACCAGATGTGAGTCTTCCACCTGTCTCATCTCCCCTTTCTGGCCCCATGCCAGGGCCTAAAGAAAGTTCCACTTTCATTTCTACCCTCATTTTCTCTGGAAATGAAGTTTAAAAGTCAGAATGCTCGGTTCTCGTCTCTCCCATTTCCCCTTGCTCTGCAGCAAAGTGAAAAGTGAATATGTTAGTCGCTCAGTTGTGTCTGACTCTTTGCAACTCTATGAACTGTAGCCCACCAGCCTCCTCTATCATGGAATTCTCCAAGCAAGAATACTGGAGTGGGTTGCCATTCCCTTCTCCAGGGGATCTTCCTGACCCAGGGGTCAAACCTGGGTCTCTTGTGTTGCAGGCGGATTCTTTACCATCTGAGCCGCCAGGGAAGCCCGAGAAGGTATGACTTAAAATCCCAAAGCCAGGCTGCATTCCTGGTCGACTGGGTCAGCACCTCTGGGTTAGGACCCAGGCGTGTGTTCAAGCTCCCCCAGCGACAGCCCCGCTCGGGATCACCCTGCTGAAACTTACCTGTGATGGACCAGCCTGGGCAGACCTGGGTCTGCCTCCCTTTCCTGGCTGGAGTCACAGGCACAGATCCATCTCTGTAAGTGAGGCAGCACAGGGATGGAGAGACCCTGATTGGCCTAAGGATGCTTCCCCTTCCAGCACCCATTTCTTCATCCTTGAGTTACCTTGGGAAAGATGGAAAGTTAGGCACTGCCCACAAAGGGTTGGCTGAGCCTTGTTACCTGTAATACAGTGATTTGTTCTCATGCAACCTTTTTGCTGGAATAAATTTAACTGGTTTATCTGCTATCTTAGCATCTGTTTCCCCATCAAAGTGCCCACTGACCTTTCACCTTTCCCGGTCACACAGTCTTCGGGAGAGGTGGAGGCTGATTCCATCTGTGCCAGGCACCAGCTCTCATGTTGTGGGGAATGTCTTCAGAGCCCAAAAAGAGCAAAGGGTTTCTGTGAGGCCTTTATTTCTGTTTCCATGAAGAGCTCTCTGGTCCCGCTCAGCCCTTCCCAGGATGCTCTGAGAGCATCGCCTCCAAACAACAGAAGGGGGGTCAAGGGCAAAGGCCTGCCATCAGTCTGACTATGAGCCTGTCACCCTTATGTTTGTCTGTTCTTTCTCCATTCTGAGACAGCCGTTTGCTCCTTCTGTGTTGTGCGCTTGTGCTCGTGTGTGTGTTGAAGGTGGGAAGAGGGTGGCCCTACGCTGCTACCTGAACCCTTCCATGTGACAAAGAGTGTGCAGGTTGACCTGAATGTGAGTTAGGGGGGCACTCCCCACTGGAGACTGGGCCCCAGAGATGGAGAGTGTGCCTGGGAACAGCGTGGACCTTCCTGTGGTCCCACCCCCTGCCCATCTCTGCTGGAAGTCTTTCCCACCATTAGGTTTTGTCTGAGTGGTTGTATCATTGTGACTGCTGTTGGCCTCAGAGTCACTGACAGTTCATACCAAGAATACTGCTTCATTCTGGTATACCTGCTGCTGCTAAGTCACTTTAGTTGTGTCTGACTCTGTGCAACCCCATAGACGGCAGCCCATCAGGCTCCCCAGTCCCAGGGATTCTCCAGGCAAGAACACTGGAGTGGGTTTCCATTTCCTTCTCCAAAGCATGAAAGTGAAAAGTGAAAGTGAAGTTGCTCAGTCATGTCTGACTCTTCGCAACTCCATGGACTGCAGCCTACCAGGCTCCTCCGTCCATGGGAGTTTCCAGGCAAGAGTACTGGAGTGGGGTGCCACTGCCTTCTCCGGGTGTACCTGCTAATGCTTGCCAATACCTCTCCTCCTCCACCTGGGAGACTCAGTGCACATGCTGAGAAGAGGTTCTGTTGCTCTTTTTGTCATTGTTTTTTAAGATTTTTTTTAAAGGTGAATTTTTTTTTAAGTCTTCATTGAATTTGTTACAACATTGCTTCTGTTTTAAGTTTTGCTTTCTGGCTGCAAGGCGTGTGAGATCTTAGCTCTCCAACCAGGAATCAAACTCACGTCCCTTGCATTGGAGGGCGAAATCTTCACTACTGGACCACCAGGGGAGTCCCCTAGGCTCTGTTGCTTTTGAAGGGATTTTTTTTTTAAAGAATGGAGTTAGTCTCTGGATTTCCCTTCCTTTACTAACTAAACCTTCCAAGTGCGCCTTCACTTCAGCTGGAGTAAAGTCAGGACAATCGATGTTTCAGAGGAAAGCTGCTGGAGACGCCGCGTTTCAGGGCTGCGGGGTTTGTGGGTGTTCAGTTGCTCATCAGACCAGCCCTTCCACTTGTCTGCTGTTCAAGGGGCTGTGATGTTTTCATGCACGATGCATGAAAGGAGATGCGGTTGGTGGTGTTTATTAGCGACCTTGCTCGTCCTCTGGACGGCGGGTGGGGCGTGAGGGAGGTGCTGCCATCTTGGGCTCAGATTCTGAAGCAGAGAAAGGGAACGTGGCTTTTCAAGTCAGAAGTATTTATAGAACTAGGTTCTGACTTCACGATTGCTGAAGCCCTGGTGCTGGAAATAATAACACAAATCAGGAGAGAGAGAGAGAGAATCTTCCCCCTCCAGAAACGCCCCCACGGTGCTGGCTCCTGGGCAGCCTGCTTTGTGAAAAATCGAGGGTTGGCCAGTCTGATCCAAAGGTTTTTAAACTGAGATTGGGTGGGCTGTAGGGAAATGCTCGTATAGACACAGCTGAAGCATCTCTGGGGTCCTGCTGTCTTGGAGGGGGTGTGTGTGTGTGGGCTCCTGGCTCCTGAAAGCACAGGGAATCTGGGGAAGGTGTGGGCAGGCACCTCGCACATGTGGGCCCATCGCTGTGCCCAGCTGCCCCTCCTCCTGGCACCTCAGCACCTGCTCTGTGATGCCCACTCCCAGTGGCCCTGTTGCAGACCTACCCTGGGTAGTGCACGGGGCTCAGGAACCCAGAACACGGGTCCCCGTTCCCCTCCACACCCAGATGCTTTTCTTTATTTACATTTTTAGATTAATTTTCTCATTGGAGTATAGTCAGTTTACAACGTTGTGTTAGTTTCTGCTATGCAGCAAAATGAATCAGTTATAGATGGCTTATATCCGCTATTATTAGATTCTATTCCCATAGAGGTCATTACAGAGTGTTGAGGAGAGGTCCCTGTGCTGTACAGCGGGTCCCTGTTCATCTGTTATATGCATAGCAGTGTGTATATCCATCCTGAGCTCCCTTTTATCTCTGCCCCAGGCTGCTTTCACATTGTTGAAACACAAGAGTTTAACTCGACCTTCTTTCCTGGAAAATCGGCATGGCCCCCATTCTTCCAGGCCAAAAGTCCCCTGGGGCCTGACACTGACCTTGTGGGGTTGGGGACCTGATCTTCAAGGCCTTGAACATGACTTCTACTGTTATCCCAAGGGCAAAGATTCCTCAGCAATCTCACACTACAGTGCATGAAAAAAAC
Organism: Madoqua kirkii; assembly: GCA_006408675.1. Taxonomy (NCBI): domain Eukaryota; kingdom Metazoa; phylum Chordata; class Mammalia; order Artiodactyla; family Bovidae; genus Madoqua; species Madoqua kirkii. Next base: position 5,077 of record SJYC01138856.1, read on the forward strand.
AAGATCCCAGCTCCTCTCACCGAATCACCCCCAGGGTCAAATCTCGAGCAACCGTCTCATGGAGACGAGAGGGACAGAAACCACTGCAGAGGAAGCTGCCAACGTGGCTTAGGGCACCGTCAGCTCCATTAACAGAAGTGTGGCATCCAAAGCGGAGTGGGAGCGGCTGCTCTGAGCTAGTCCCACCGGCTTGGCGAATGGCGTGGTTCTTTAACGAGCACCACTGATGGAGAAACAGACGAGTGTGCCAGAGGAGGCGACAGTCACTCGTGTTTTGGCCTGGAGAAGAGAAGATTCATGGAGAGGGAGGAAGACTTTCAATATGTTATGTAATGTATCTTTAGTATCTCTATTAGAACATTTATTTAATAGTAATACTAGCATCTAAATGTCTTTGACATTCAGAATGTACTGATTCATTGTAATAATTGGGTTTCCCTGGTGGCTCAGATGGTAAAGTGTCTGCCTGCAATACAGGAGACCTGGGTTTGATCCCTGGGTTGGAAAGATCCCCTGGAGAAGGAGATGGAAACCCGCTGCAGCACTCTTGCCTGGACAATTCCATGGATGGAAGAGCCTGGTAGACTACAGTCCATGGGGTCACAAAGAATTGGATACGACTGAGCAACTTCACTTGTTCACCGGATTCATTGTAGCCCTCACAACAGCCCTATGGGGCAAAGGTGTCATAACTCCCGTTATACAGGACAACAAGCCCAAGGCCTGGAGAGGCCTGGACTCACCGAAGCTTTCATTTGGCAAGCGGCAAAGGGAGCCTCATCTCCAAGTCCTTCTTGTCCAAAGGCCACATGCCATCTCCTGGGTCTCCCTGGAACGTGGAAGAGGGTGCATGGTGTCCATGTGAAGCTGAGAGCTGAGTTAGAACCACAAGGAGACAGCACAGGGAGAGACTGAATTCAGCCTAATGGGGAATTTGCTCCTGGCCAGAGATGTCCAGAGATGGAAGGAATGACCCAGCAGGACCTGAATGTCCTATAACCTGAGGTCTCTGGCAGAGGCTGCGGGGCTAAGGGTAAGGGTGTAGTGGGTGGGGCTGTTTACTGTCATAGGAAGGAGCCACCAGATAACCCTAATGAAGCGTCCTGTTTTATTGCTCTTCCCAAAGTAACTTCGGCATGTGAGTTCAGGAAGAAAGTCAAAGAACTCATGGGGCTAGTATCTGATCACTTTGGAAACATTCAAGGGTAAATGTGTGTTAGACCTCATGGTTTTCCATCCATCCCTTCATCCACCCATCCCTTCATCCATCCACCCATCCATCCACCCCTTCAATCCTTCATCCATCTCTCTAGCCATCTCTCCATCTATCCACCCACCCACCCATCCATCCATCCCTTCATCCCTTCATCCACCCAACCACCCACCCATCCATCCCTTCATCCATCCATCCACTCCTTCAATCCTTCATCCATCTCTCTAGCCATCCCTCCATCCATCCACCCAACCACCCACCCATCCATCCCTTCATCCATCCATCCAACCCTTCAATCCTTCATCCATCTCTCTAGCCATCTCTCCATCTATCCACCCACCCACCCATCCATCCATCCCTTCATCCCTTCATCCACCCAACCATCCACCCATCCATCCCTTCATCCACCCATCCACTCCTTTAATCCTTCATCCATCTCTCTAGCCATCCCTCCATCCACCCACCCACCCATCCATCCATCCACCCATCTGTGCATCCCTCCCTCCATCTATCCATCCACCCCTTCACCATCCCTTCATTCATCCATCCATCCCTTCATCCTTCCATCCATTCACTTATTAAACAAGGATTTTTCTGAGTGCCTGCTATGTGCCAGGCCCTGGAGAGGCAGTGCTGGGGGACACAGCTCCTGTTCTCAAGGAGTCTGTAGACCAGCAGGGCCAGAGATGTGGGAACATGTAGTTTTAATTCCACTTGTGGGAGTAATTAGAGAGGTACAGATTGCTAGGAGATGCCCAGCTTAGCTTCTCAGAAAAGGGGAGACTCAGGAACTGGTGAGGAGAAAGGGTAAAAGAGACAACCCATAGGGGAGCCCTGGGTGCTTGGACCCAAGGCTCCATAGCCACATTGTGCAGCTCAGGTGCCAGCCCCCCCCAGTGGCAAAGAAGGACTGAGTGCCCAGCAGGGCTGGTCCGACCTTGGCCAGGGGGCTCCTGCTGCTCCAGAATTCCCCACTGAGTCCTGAACAGGAGCCATTCCCCCCAGAATTCTCACGAGTCCAGAACCATACTGGATGTTTAAAAAGAAATAGGAAGACTGTTCTTTCCTCCCTGGGGTTTTGTGCTTTGTCTCTTGGGAACAAAGCAGGGCTGCTGTGCTCCTTGTGTGCTGCTTGGGGTCCCTTGGCCCCACTGGCCTGGGCTGCAGACCACTGGACTTGCCTGGCATAGAGTGGCTGGGGGTTAGGCATTAGAAAGTGCTGGAGGCTGGGGAGGAGTCCTGGGATACAGATGTCTCTGGTTCTTGCAGCCCCTTCTTCCCCAGAAGCCCCCACAACGCCTCCTCTGAGCAGCCCCCATTCCCCCTCATCCACAGAGAGCACTGCTCTCCCACCGTCTGAGCAGCTCCAGCATCCAAATCTTGGGGGGGCAGCCCAGAGCCCCCTGGGTCCCCAGGGTGCACCTACATCCAGGTGTGATCACAGAATCCTAAATGTGATGGGAAGGGTCATCCACTATGTCCCTACCTCCAAGGCAGGGCTGTACTTAAACCATCTCAGACAGATGGTTAACTGTCCTATTTTAAAAGATCTCCAGGGAAGACGATTTCACAATCCCTATGGCTATCTGTTCTAGTATTTAATAATCTTCATTACCAGTGAGGTCTCCTTGACACCACATCTAAAACCCTTTTGTGGTGAGTTCAGTCTTGGTCCTGAGGGCAGATGCTGTGGGTCCCCTGCTTCCGGGGAAGGGAAGTTCTGATCTTAATCTTGCTGCCTTGGGAATCATCTGCTCTATCCAAACACTCTTCTCTGGGGTTTATTTCCTTTATTGGTAAACGTGGGGGTTGACTGGGGGTGATTCCCAAGGATTCCTCCACCTCTAAGAGCTGTGACTACTCACATTAAAAGCGCTGCCTAGGAGTCCCGGCCATTCAGTATCCCATGGAAATAATCATGCTTTGTCTCATGGTGAGCTTGGAGCTGCAATTTGAAGTGATGCCACAGAGACCCAGCCTGGAAAGCCGTCTTTTTCTCGTGATAATGAGGGATAACACGGTAACAATATCTTTCCTTGTGGTAACGAGTGGGACCCTGGGGAGGAGGAAGGGCTGGGTGGCCACGATCCCTCAGAGCTGGACCTTTCAGAGTCACACAGAGAAGGGACGGTCCATTCTGTGGGCGCTGCCTCAGCCCCCAGCTCCTTACAGCTGAGAAGGTGACACCTGGAGGGGGATCCTTTTGGGGGGCTCCCCACCCTTCTTTACCTTTACGGCCGGTGCCCCAGGGAGGCATTTTCACAGAAGTCAGTAGTGACCCAAGAAGGGGCACAGTGGGCCCTCGCTCTGTAGACAGCAGGGCGGGATGAAGACTTGGGGATCTGCTGAGGAACACTTGCCAGGACCAAGACAAAGGCTCCACAGAAGCAAGACGATGCTGAAGACAAAGTGCACTTATTCCCCAGTTTTTAAAACTCATCCTCGTCTGCTGCCTTTGGTATGTGTGTCCCCAGGAGCCAGCTCCAGGCTGGCCTTTGGCACCTCACTGTAAAGGCAGTTGGCTGCGTGGCTCCCCGGAGGCCAGGCGGGGTTTCCCCAGCCATGCTTGCCAGCATCTGCCTCACCTGGATCGCGTCCTGGGACAGATTAACCTGCCCTTCACTGGGATGCTCTACCTCCGCCAGCCCCTAAAGGAGATGGAAATAAAGAATTCCTTGTTGAGCAGGCATGTAAGGAATGTTAATCTTCTGCACATGTGAGTGTGGAATCGGAGTCTTTCTCTTGCGTTTATTACTTGGATCATCCAACATGACCCTGGACTTCCCATCTGCCCACAGCCATTCTTGAATGATGATGCCCTAGTCAGCTGAGAGTTAGAGTGTATGCAGGACCCAGCTTATTCCTTTTTTTTTTTACATTCCCCCTCATCCACAGAGAGCACTGCTCCTCCCACCGTCTGAGCAGCTCCAGCATCCAAATCTTGGGGGGGCAGCCCAGAGCCCCCTGGGTCCCCAGGGTGCACCTACATCCAGGTGTGATCACAGAATCCTAAATGTGATGGGAAGGGTCATCCACTATGTCCCTACCTCCAAGGCAGGGCTGTACTTAAACCATCTCAGACAGATGGTTAACTGTCCTATTTTAAAAGATCTCCAGGGAAGACGATTTCACAATCCCTATGGCTATCTGTTCTAGTATTTAATAATCTTCATTACCAGTGAGGTCTCCTTGACACCACATCTAAAACCCTTTTGTGGTGAGTTCAGTCTTGGTCCTGAGGGCAGATGCTGTGGGTCCCCTGCTTCCGGGGAAGGGAAGTTCTGATCTTAATCTTGCTGCCTTGGGAATCATCTGCTCTATCCAAACACTCTTCTCTGGGGTTTATTTCCTTTATTGGTAAACGTGGGGGTTGACTGGGGGTGATTCCCAAGGATTCCTCCACCTCTAAGAGCTGTGACTACTCACATTAAAAGCGCTGCCTAGGAGTCCCGGCCATTCAGTATCCCATGGAAATAATCATGCTTTGTCTCATGGTGAGCTTGGAGCTGCAATTTGAAGTGATGCCACAGAGACCCAGCCTGGAAAGCCGTCTTTTTCTCGTGATAATGAGGGATAACACGATAACAATATCTTTCCTTGTGGTAACGAGTGGGACCCTGGGGAGGAGGAAGGGCTGGGTGGCCACGATCCCTCAGAGCTGGACCTTTCAGAGTCACACAGAGAAGGGACGGTCCATTCTGTGGGCGCTGCCTCAGCCCCCAGCTCCTTACAGCTGAGAAGGTGACACCTGGAGGGGGATCCTTTTGGGGGGCTCCCCACCCTTCTTTACCTTTACGGCCGGTGCCCCAGGGAGGCATTTTCACAGAAGTCAGTAGTGACCCAAGAAGGGGCACAGTGGGCCCTCGCTCTGTAGACAGCAGGGCGGGATGAAGACTTGGGGATCTGCTGAGGAACACTTGCCAGGACCAGAGACAAAGGCTCCACAGAAGCAAGACGATGCTGAAGACAAAGTGCACTTATTCCCCAGTTTTTAAAACTCATCCTCGTCTGCTGCCTTTGGTATGTGTGTCCCCAGGAGCCAGCTCCAGGCTGGCCTTTGGCACCTCACTGTAAAGGCAGTTGGCTGCGTGGCTCCCCGGAGGCCAGGCGGGGTTTCCCCAGCCATGCTTGCCAGCATCTGCCTCACCTGGATCGCGTCCTGGGACAGATTAACCTGCCCTTCACTGGGATGCTCTACCTCCGCCAGCCCCTAAAGGAGATGGAAATAAAGAATTCCTTGTTGAGCAGGCATGTAAGGAATGTTAATCTTCTGCACATGTGAGTGTGGAATCGGAGTCTTTCTCTTGCGTTTATTACTTGGATCATCCAACATGACCCTGGACTTCCCATCTGCCCACAGCCATTCTTGAATGATGATGCCCTAGTCAGCTGGGAGTTAGAGTGTATGCAGGACCCAGCTTATTCCTTTTTTTTTTTAAACCTTTTTATTTTGTATTGTGATTTCATTTTGTATTATTTTGTATAGCTGATTGGGTCTTCCCTGGTGGCTCAGTGTTAAAGGATCTGTAATGCAGGATGTAATGCCAGAAATGCAGGAGATGTGACTTCGATTCCTGGGTTGAGATGATCCCCTGGAGAAGGAATTGGCAATCCCTTCTAGTATTTTGCCTGGAAAATCCCTTGGACAGAGGAGCCTGGTTGGCTACGATCCCTGGGATGCCTAAAGAGTCAGACATGATTTAACGAATAAATAACAATAGCTGATTAACAATACTGTGATAGTTTCAGGTGAACAGCAAAGGAACTCAGGCATCATATACATGGATTGATTCTCCCCCAAACTCCCCTCCCATCTGGGCTACCAAATGGCACTAAGTGGAGTTCCCTGTGCGGTACAGTAGGTCCTTTTTGGTGATCCATTTTAAATATAGCAGTGTGTACATGTCCATCCCAAGCTCCCTACTATCCCTTCCCCTCACCTTTCCCCCTGGCAACCATAAGCTCATTCTTAAAGTCTATGAATCTGTTTCTATTCTGTAAGTTCATTTGTATAATTTCTTCTTAGATTTCACATATAAAGGATGTCATATGATATTGCTTCTGTCAGTATATCACTCTCTAGGTCCATCCATTTTGCTGCAAATGACATTATTTCATTCTTTTTAATGGCTGAGTAATATTCCTTATTGCCAGACTCAGACTTAAATTGAAGAAAGTAGAGAAAACCACTAGACTATTCAGTTATGACCTAAATCAAATCCCTTATGTCTATACAGTGGAAGTGACAAATAGATTCAAGGGATTAGATCTGATAGACTGAATGCCTGAGGAACTATGAATGGAGGTTCATGACATTGTACAGGAGGCAGTGATCAAGAAATGAAATGCAAGAAAAAGAAAAGCTAAAGGCAAAATGATTGTCTGAGGAAGTCTTAAAAATAGCTGAGAAAAAGAAAAGCTAAAGGCAAAGGAGAAAAGGAAAGACATGCCCATCTGAATGCAGAGTTCCAAAGAATAGCAAGGAGAGATAAGAAAGCCTTCCTCAGTGATCAATGCAAAGAAATAGAGGAAAGCAATAAAATAGGAAAGACCAGAGATCTCTTCAAGAAAAAAATAGAGATGCCACAGGAACATTTCATGCAAAGATGGGCATAATAAAGGACAGAAATGGTACAGACCTAAGAGAAGCAGAAGATATTAAGAAGAGGTGGCAAGAATACACAGAAGGACTATACAAAAAAGCCTCTTCATGACCCAGATAATCACGATGATGTGATCACTCACTTAGAGCCAGACATCCTGGAATGCAAAGTTGAGTGGGCCTTAGGAGGATTCACTATGAACAAAGCTAGTGGAGGTGATGGGATTCCAATTGACCTATTTCAAATCCTGAAAGATAATGCTGTGAAAGTGCTGCACTCAGTATGCCAGTAAATTTGGAAAACTCAACAGTGGCCACAAGACTGGAAAAGGTCACTTTTCATTTCAATCCCAAAGAAAGGGAATGCAGAAGAATGGTCAAAGTACCACACAATCGCACTCATCTCACTCACTAGTAAAGTAATGCTCAAAATTCTCTAAGCCAGGCTTCAACAGTACGTGAACTATGAAATTCCAGATGTTCAGGATAAATTTAGAAAAGGCAGAGGAACCAGAGATCAAATTGCCAACATCAGTCAGAAAAAGTGAGAGTTCCAGAAAAACATCTACTTCTGCTTTACTGCCTATGCCAAAGCCTTTATCTGTGTGGATCACAACAAACTGTGGAACATTCTGAAAGAGATGGGAATACCAGACCACCTGACTGCCTTCTGAGAAATCTGTATGCAGGTCAAGAAGCAACAGTTAGAACTGAACATGGAAAAACAGACTGGTTCCAAATCAAGGAAGGAGTATGTCAAGGCTGTATATCGTCACCCTGCTTATTTAACTTATATGCAGAGTACATCATGAGAAACACTGGGCTGGAAGAAGCACAAGCTGGAATCAAGATTGTAGGGAGGAATGTCAATAAGCTCAGACATGCAGATGACATCACTCTTATGGCAGAAAGCGAAGAACTAAAGAACCTCTTGATGAAAGTGAAAGAGGAGAGTGAAAACGTTGGCTTACAACTCAACATTCAGAAAACTAAGATCATAGTGTCTGGTCCCATCACTTCATGGCAAATAGATGGGGAAACAATGGAAACAGTGACAGACTTTAGTTTTGGGGAGTTCCAAAATCACTGCAGAGGTGACTGCAGCCATGAAATTAAAAGATGCTTGCTCCTTGGAAGAAATCTAGAGAGCATATTAAAAAGCAGAGACATTATTTGCCAACAAAAGTCCATCTAGTCACAGCTGTGATTTTTCCAGTAGTCACGTAGGATGTGAGAGTTGGACTATAAAGAAAGCTGAGCACCAAAGAATTGATGCTTTTTAACTGTGGTGTTGGAGAAGACTCTTGAGAGTCCCTTGGACTGCAAGGAGATCCAACCAGTCCCTCCTAAAGGAAATCAGTCCTGAATATTCATTAGAAGGATTGATGCTGAAGCTGAAGCTCTAATACTTTGGCCACCTGATGGAAAGAACTGACTCATTGCAAAAGACCCTGATGCTGGGAAAGATTGAAGGCAAGAGGAGAAGGAGACAACAGAGGATGAGATGGTTCGATGGCATCACCGACTGAATGGACATGAGTTTGAGTAATCTCTGGGAGTTGGTGATGGTCAGGGAAACCTGGCATGCTGCAGTCCACGAGGTCACAAAGAGTTGGACACATCTGACCAACTGAACTGAGCTGAAAATTCCAATCATATATATATATATATGTATGTACATACTGCATCTTCTTTATCCATTCCTTTGTTGATGGACATTTAGGTTGCTTCCAAGTCTTGGCTATTGTAAACAATGCTGTTGTATTTTTTCAGATCATGTTTTTCTCCAGATTTATGCCCCGGAGTGGGGTTGTAAGGAACCCATACTCTTGAAATTGTTTGTTAGAAGTTGTAGGGTGCTGAGAAGAGATCAATGGTGGGCTGGGGGCAAGGTGGGGGTCGGGGATGAAGTACAGAGGATTTTTTAGGGCAGTGAAAACTCTCTGCATGATGCTATTTTGATGCTTAAAGTCATCACACATTTGTCCAAATCTCCTAGATGTACAGTAGTGAGAATGAGCTCTTGGGTGATGGAGTCTGGGTGATTGGCATAGGTTCATCCCTGTTAAAACAGGCACCATTCTGTCAAGGGATATTGATAATGGAGGAGGGGTGTGTAGGAAATCTCTGCTCCTTCCTCTCGATTTTATTGTAAACTTACTATTTCCCTTCACTTCATTTGCTTCTTGGAAGAAAAGTTATGACCAACCTAGATAGCATATTAAAAAGCAGAGACATTACTTCACTGGCAAAGGCCTGTCTAGTCAAAGTTATGGCTTTTCCAGCAGTCATGTATGGATGTGAGATTTGCACTATAAAGAAAGCTGAGCACCGAAGAATGGATGCTTTTGAACTGTGGTGTTGGAGAAGACTCTTGAAAGTCCCTTGGACTGCAAGGAGATCCAACCAGTCCATCCTAAAGGAAATCAGTCCTGAATATTCATTGGAAGGACTGATGCTGAAGCTCCAGTACTTGACCACTTGATTTGAAGAGTCGACTCATTGGAAAAGATCCTGGTGCTGGGAAAGATTGTAGGCAGGAGGAAAAGGGGACAACAGAGGGTGAGATGATCAGATGGCATCACCGACTCGTTGGAGATGGTTTAAGCAGCTCCAGGAGTTGGTGATAGACAAGGAAGTCTGGCATGCTGCAGTCCATGGGGCTGCAAAGAGTCGGACATGACTGAATGATTGAACTAAAATTGCCCTAAAAAACAAAACAAAACAGAGGAAAACAACAAAATAGTCGTTGGTACACCAGAAATGGCCTCAGGCCCCCCAGAGGGGAGAGAAAGGGCAGAGCACCCCTCCTTAATGGGGTCTCACTTACTTGCAGGAGAAGAGAGACCTGTGCAGAACACCCTCATTAACCTATTAGTGACCTCGAAGCTGGAAGAGTTCTTTCCTGCAGGGATACTTTGCTGAGAAACAGGACACTTGAATCACGGTCTTACGGGCAGATTACGTCTCTGCTCCTAAAGACTGAGTCTCTGGGTCAACAGGTGGGGCCCTGGGTGTCTGGGGGACAGGCTGGCTTCCTTATATACACATCGCACACTCTGCAGGCAGACTTTTAATCTTACACCACAGCAGGCCAGCCCCTCCCGGAAGGGTGACCCCTGACATTCCTCAGACCCCGAAGTCTTCAGCGTTGCTTGCAGACACCGGTTCTCAGCTCTGCATCACAGACACTTTTTTCTTATCTGTGTTATTTTAGAATGCTCGGCCACTTAAGACACAGAGTCCAGATTTAAAAATAAGCTGTGGATTTTGGAGGGTTTCTGATAAGCCAAGCACATAAATAAGGAGAATTGATGAGATGTGATACCGGAACTATTGTAGGAGATAGCCTGACCTGTGTTCCATGTTTGACTTGTAAAGAACATTCATAGGTCTTCAACCATCCTTTTCCTTCCCCTCATTGTAGGATCAGATCTGGCCTGTGTGGAGTGTCTCCTTTTTCTTGCTGTTCAAGTCAATTCCCAGAGGTCCAGTTCCTGACTGTCCCAGGCCCAGGTGTTTTCAGAGACAAAACCCCTAAATGTGAATTTTGTCAACGAGTGCTTGTAAGAGACAGATGCTAGGGAGGGCAAACAGATAAAACCAGGTATTACAGATGGGACATGGGCAAAGCAAGGATTATACATGTTATGTAAAGAAACACAGTGTGTGTAGATAGGAAATTGCAAAAGGCAGACACTGTGCGGGATGGTCTGCAGGTCAGAATTAGTCCCCACACATGACGTGGGCCTCTTACTAGCAGAATAAGAGCCAAACCTTTCACAAAGAGACCCAGCCCCCAAAGAGGGTCTTTTTAGTTAAGTAGCCCCTAAATAGGGCTTCCCAGGTGGTACCAGTGGTAAAGATGCCCCTGCCAATGCAGGAGACATAAGAGACACTGGTTTGATCCCTGTGTTGGGAAGATTCTCTGGAGGAAGGAATCCACTCCAGTGTTCTTGCCTAGAGAATTTTGTGGAGAGAAGCGTCTGGTGGGCTACAGTCCATGGGGTTGCAAAGAGTCAGACACAACTGAATGACTAACACACACACACACATACATACACGCACACACACACACAAACACTATTCTAGGAACAGGAAATTTAAAGGCAAGTAGAATATGATTCTTGCCCCTGAGATGCTCAAAGTCCACTCGAAGAGATGGGAGGAAAAGAAATGATCAAATAAACAAACAGTACTAAGCGGTATAAGGACTTCCCTGGTGATCCAGTGGCTAAGACTCCATGTTTTCAATACAGGGGAACCAGGTTTGATTCCTGGTCAGGGAACTAGATCCCACATGCCACAGCTAAGACCTGGCACAAATAAATAAACAAATAAAAATATTTTTAAAATAAGTAGTATAACTGGTGCTTCAAGACAGATGACTATAAAGCTCTACGGGGGACAGAGTTGGGGCCTCACTCACCTGAGCAGGTGGCTTTGAGACTAACAAGAGCTGGAAACCAGGATGAAGGAGAGAAGAAAGGAGGGGTCATTTTGGACCACCGGGCCCCACGGGTAGCAGGGAGCATTCTTGTGCTGGGCCAGGAGATTACTGGCCTTGCATCCCACGGGACATCTTATGGCCATGAATTCCAGTGTGTATTGAGAGATGCTTGGTGGGGGGTAAGGTTTATGCAGAGAGCTAGAGACGGCAGAGGCCCATCTGTCTGCTTGGCCACTTTGTGGAAAGTACGACAGCACTAGATTTTTCTTTCAAGTCGTCCCCTCTTCATTCAACATTTTGCTTCCTAAATGCAGCTGCCCCACCCAGTGGAGGCTCACCCAGGACCTCGGCCATGAGAAGGTTGGACCATAAAACTGTTGTTTTTTTAAAAATCATTCATAATGTGGGCATTTATTGACAATGTACGATGGAAATGCTTTAGCCTCGCACCCACCAAATGGGAGTAACGGTGATGAATCCCCGGAAAGGGAGTTTGCTCTGCCGAACAATCCATCTTACCGGGACCTTCGCTAAATGCATAGACTTGACAGCAAACAATTTAGCTAATCCAGCTCCTTCCCCTCTGGGATTTGCTTTCAGGGTTTCAAGGGAAATTTTCCAGCAGAAAATGGTTACTTAGATAAAATTACTGAAACTTTATTGCAGGATGGTTCTCAGGGTCTGGTGTGGGCTGGGTGGCGTGGAAACGCTGAGTGCTCTTGACTTTCTGAAGAATTGCTTCAAACAGATAATAGGCTCTTATGCAAAAGATGGAGGCCAACCATTCCCTTTTTCCGAAGTGGGAAAGAAGACAAAAAGGAGAGGGCTGGAATTGTGGTTGATGATGTTTAGGTTTAGCCAAGCATGGGTACTGGGGTCGCAGATGATGTAAAATCTCGCCTTCCCAGTAGTAAATACCCTGCTGTGTCTATATGTCTATTCTCTGCACATTTTCTTCTCTTTTTAAAATATTTATTTATTTGGCTACATCGGGTGGTAGTTGCGGCAGGTGGGATCCAATTCCCCAAACAGGGATTGAACCTGGGCCCTCTGCATTGGGAGCACAGGGTCTCAGCCATTGGACCCCACAGGGAAGTCCTACGTGTCACATTTTCATACTAATGACGCTTCTCTTATGCTCAGACCCCTCTCCTGGGGAGTTTGTCAGTTGGTGTCTGAGATTGACACCATGGCTCATATTCAAAGGCCAGGAGAGGCTTGGCCAAAGTTGATAGCTGGGCATGAGCAAATGTAGGCTTTGAACCCAGAGTCCATTCCCATACCTGACCATCATGGCTCCAAGACAGTGACCGAGAACGTGACAGGTTCAGGTTCCCCTGATGAGGCCCGGCTGGACTGCAGAATGGAGAGAAGGAGAAAATTCAATCTCCAATCAATGAAAGAGCAAATACAGGCAGTGAAGTCCCAGAGTCTGTTCTGTCACATGGACAAATGGAGTGATTCTGTCTTGGAGTGAAGTACAAATAATCAGAGGTCAGAAAGATCCCTCAGGAGCATTTTCAAGGGCAGGTAATTGTTGCTCAGTCACTAAGTCGTGTATGACTCTTTGCCACCCTATGGACTGTAGCCCTCCAGGCTCCTCCGTCCATAGGATTTCCCAGGCAAGAATACTGGAGTGGGTTTCCATTTCCTTCTCCAGGGGATCTCCCCAGACCAGGGATCAAACTTGCGTCTCCAACATTGGCAGGCGGGTTCTTTACTACTGAGCCACATGGGAAGCCCCCAGGGCCACATGAGTGTGTGCTAAGTCGCTTCCATCATGTCTGACGCTTTGCAACCTTGTCTATGTTAACCTGCCAGGCTCCTCTGTCCATGGGATTCTCCAGGCAAGAATACTGGAGTGGGTTGCCATGACCTCTTGCAGGGGATCTTCCCCACCCAGGGATCGAATCTGACTCTGTTGTGTCTCCTACAGTGGCAGGCGGGTTCTCTATCACTAGAGCCGCCATAGTTTCTGGGATATTGTGGCCACGTGCCACTGCTTTCTTATCTCCAAGAAGCTCAGCATAAAAACCTCAGGAAGAGAAGTAGGTCCTTCAAGATCATGTTGGGGGTGGAAGGTAGAATGCGAAGGGGAACCAGGGCTTTTTACATGTTGCCCACGTGTATACTTACCTGGCACATGCCTGCTGCCAGAAGCCCACTGTCATTCCATATAAATACAACCTCAGAGGCCAGGCCAGCTCGGGCCTCCCTGGACCTCGAACTGTGCCAATTCTAGAGTCTCCACACCATTTTGCTCGCATAGCCTCTGAAAAGAGTTTTGAAACATTATGTGTCTCATCATACATTTCAAGTTGACATCCCCATATTTTCATGATAAGTTTAAATGGTTGTAAATGATGCAATTTCTAGTGCTTTGTAACTCTTGACAGTTAAAAGTAAAATAAAATTGTTGCATCATTTTTTTAAAAGTTTCAATGGAATATAAACACCAAGCTATTTGAAACCTTCTATTATCCATTCAGAAATATATAAAAGCTCTTTAAAAAAGAAAAAAAGGAAAGAAAACAAAGATTTCTCATCACTTCTTTTTCTCCTTGGAAACATAGTTCCATTCCATTTCCTCCGTAAAGCTTCACCCTGATGCAAGATAATTTTGTGCCTGAAAGTCTTTCATTGATCATACTACCCTGCCAGAAAAAGAGATATATAAATTATATTTAAATTAAAGTTCCTGTGACTATAAGGTTCAGTGCCACAGGTTTCTTCCAGGTTGAAATATCATTGCAAATATTATTAGTGTACAGCTGAGCAAGGGCTTCCCTTGTGGCTCAAGTGGTAAAGAATCTGCCTGCCAATGCAGGAAACACAGGTTCAATCCTGAATCAAGAAGATCCTCTGGAGGAGGAAATGGCAGCTTACTCCAGTACTCTTGCCTGGAGAATCCCCATGGACAGAGGAGCCTGGTGGGCTACAGTCCATGGGGTCTCAGAGTCGAATGTGACTTAGCGACTAAACAACAATTGAGTAAAACAGCATAATTACATGATGAGCTTTAAAAGCAGCTATCAATATAAAGTTTAAATAGTATCAGAAATGTATCTCTTAAAGAGACGTGATTGAGGGGTGTGGGGCCTGATTAAAGGAGCCTTTCTAGATAGACATGAGTGTTTCAAATGTCTCTGTCTTTGATGCCTGGAGGGGGGTCACATCACAGGCAGATAGACCTGGAAGGATGGAAGGGGTCAGCGGGGGTGACAGACTTTAAAAGAGCTATCAATATAAAGTTTAAATAGTATCAGAAATGTATCTCTTAAAGAGACGTGATTGAGGGGTGTGGGGCCTGATTAAAGGAGCCTTTCTAGATAGACATGAGTGTTTCAAATGTCTCTGTCTTTGATGCCTGGAGGGGGGTCACATCACAGGCAGATAGACCTGGAAGGATGGAAGGGGTCAGCGGGGGTGACAGGTGTGTCTCTCCTCTGTAGTGGGGGGAGGGATGGCTGAGAAGGGTCAGAAAAGAAAGTACAACCTCTGCCCCAGGTCGTCCTTTGTCCAGTGTTAAGGTTGACCACATAGGAAATTTAAAGGTCTGGAAACTGATTCCATTAAAACCCATCCAGATACTATGTGGGTTCCTCGAACACATTTGAAAATGCCATAAACCACTGCAAACACTTGGAGCCCACTTGGGGAAGTGTCAGTATGTACTGATTCACCTACATAAGAATAGTTTTCATCAGTTCATCAATATAAATATAGGCATAAATATACCTGTACCTTCAGCAGGCTTAAAGAAGGAAATGAGTTTGGAGGTATTTTGTCTGTAAAACCAGTCAAAATGGATACTGTCATTGATATATCTGAAACAAATAAAAGCAATGATATGCTACATAAATTATACATCCTCTCAATATTCCCCCATCACAAGGTCATTATGGTTACAACCTTCCCTCTTATGAATTAGAACCACTGACTGATTTTTATGATGATTGGAATGGAAACCAATTCAACTGATTGGAACTTGGCACATCTCTGATCACTCGTAGGTCACACACAGAGTTGTTGACTTCTGTCAGTCTGTTAGTCAGGACAGGCAATGATATCCTTCGGCAGAGACTTTCAGATTTTGAGGGATTCATATAATAAAACCTTACTCGCCTCTCATGCTACATGTCCAGATGGAGTCAGTGCAAAGGCTCTCCTTCACAAAGGCATTGGGACATTCTGGCCAGTGCATTCTTTTTTATTTTGCAGCGACTCCATCTGGATTTCAGGGCAGAAGAGAACAAAGGGCACTACCACAGGCTTCTCATGATCTCAACCTGCAAGGGACACATCCCTCTACTCAAGTACTTTTGGTCAGAACCAGTGGAATAGTGTGTCCAGATACAGGAGAGAAATGAATGTTTCCATGTGGCCAGAGTGCAGGAAAACAGAATATCTTAGGGGCTAAACTGCAGTAGAAGTTTGTATAGGTGTCACTTGATAAGCAGCATTAGTCAATTTGGGGAAAAAAGTGATCACCAAGGTTTGGTGGTTAATAGTGAAATAATGAAGTTCTATTCAATGCAAGCAATGACTATAGAAACAGGACTGAACATGAGAAGGGCAGAAAATTTTAATTGGATATGAACTGTGGCAATATGGCGAAACTGGTCAAGTGTGAAGGAATGCCATTGGTCGTCAAGGATGATGGTGACCCGACACCTCCCTAGGGCAGTGCCGATTCTACAGGGTCATGTGAGGAGATGGTTGGGAGTGCCCTGCCTTGTCTGGAAGCCGCCAGTTCTTGGCTGCACCAGGCTCCACCCAGCTGTTGAATGGAAGTGATTTGGTAAGTTACCGATGCTTGCCTCCCAGGAGTCATCCTTTCTGGGTGCCCTGTAAGCCCCTGGACTCAGCTCTGCCTGCCTCAGATGTGTGATGGGGCATTGAACTTCTGTGAGAGTGGTGGGGATCAGTTATAATGCCTCCACCTCCGGGGCTTGGATCTTCCCAGAGACAGTGACTAAGCCAGCTTTAGTACCAAGTGGGATCAGTCTGAGGGCATTTGGTTTTCGTTCCTGAAGAAGTAAATATTTGGAGAGATTCCTATCTGTGTGGCCTGTTTTCATATTCATGACCCTGCTGGATTTGAGACTTTTAGCCTCCAAAACTGAAAGGCAGAAACATGTCTGTCATCTTAAACCACCCAGCAAGCTGTCAGGTTTTGGCAGCCTTAAGACACTAACTTCCCAGGCAGTACTAGGGGTAAAGTACCTGGCTGTCAATGCAGGAGACTTTAGAAATGCAGGTTCAGTCCCTGGGCCTGGAGATTCCCTGGAGAAGGAAATGGCAACCCTCTCCAGTATTATTGCCTGGAGAATCCCAGAGGAGCCTAGTGGGCTACAGTCCATGGGGTCGCAAAGAGTCAGACAGGACTGAAGTGACTTAGTGTGACACAAGACACTAACACACGTGGGAACCTGTGTCCATGTGGCCTTTAAGCCCCTCAGAAGTGGGCAGCTGGGGATGAAGGGGTCTATGGGGTTTCCTCTGGAGTCAGCAGGTCACCCACAGGAAACTGACTTCCCTGGGGGCCTTGACGAGAAGCTAAGAAAATAATTTCAAAGATTAATCTGCTTTCTTGCATTAGCTTCTCTTTGCAAAAAGCTGTAGGCCATGGGGCCCCATTACCTGGTTTTGCACAGGCAGAGTCCCAGCTGGCTGTGTGCCTTGGCCTGGACTGGTGTCCTGCTGATGCAGAATGAGACCCAGGTGTGGAGGGCCAGTCACCAGGGCCAGGCCAGCCACCAACCTGCCGCTTTCTGTCTTGGGGTTGAGTCGCTGGAGATCACAAGGGTGGGCCTGTCTTCCCTGTTGTTCTCCCTGTAATATGAGGATGCTGTGAATGAGGGCTGAACCCCTTCACCTCCAAACACTCTGGCCTCCCCTTGGGGCTGAAATGGGGCTGAGTTGCCAAGAGCATTTTCATTCAATGCAATGTGTACAAACAACATGGCTGTAAAATCAGGTTCCAGTCTAGCCTCTGGGGAAGAATGGCCCTACATGGTCCTATGTGGTCCTTCACAGAGGTAAAGAGGTTTGGTAGGCACATGGAAGGAGGGCCATATTATTTGCCTATCATCTTTACCTGGTCTGAAATGCCCATCCCTATAAATACTTACACACAGACAATTCTGTGGGTTAGAAATTAAAGTCTGAAACATATTCCCAGAAGGTCACTGTTACCTGGAGCTCCTGGCCTCTCTCCTCTGCACAGAATGACTGACACTCTAAGTCATCGCCTTGGAGGGTGAGCGTTTGGGCAAAGATGCTGGACAGGTTTTTTTTTACAGGAGGCAGCAGCAGCATTTAGTGCTGAGAGGTGGTCGGGGTGGACAGAGGGAGATGACGGGAAGGGACCCGTGAGGCTTTGTGGGGAGGGTTAATCCAGGCTGACTCCTCAGAGGTGTTCCTGGCTGCAGGGGGCTAGTGGGGGTGTGGTTCTGTCCAGTGGTCTGGCTTCCAAAGCTGTGGGCCAGACAGGAAGAAAGGAGAAGAGAAACATACCTGTCATCCCACCTCCCAAAGAAAATTACTGTCAACATTTCAGGATGAACACTTTTTAGCCTTTTTCCTAGTTCAAACACGTACTTGCCTTTAGAAGAAAAATGGAATCATAACACATAAAATTTCATAGCCTGTTTTCTTATAGTGTAAATAGTCTTTGTCCATGTCACTAGTATAATTCCTTGTGGTTCACATCTCTGTATGGGTGCTCCCTGGTTTATCCACGAAGCAGGTGACAGCAGAGACTCTGAGGACAGATGGCTGGGTTCAAATCACAGGTTTTCTAGCATTCATCAGCTGTGAAGTGACCCTCATATAACACAGCATAGCCAGCTCTCCATATCCACTGCTGCTGCTGCTGCTAAGTCGCTTCAGTCATGTCAGACTCTGTGCGACCCCACAGACAGCAGCCCATCAGGCTCCCCTGTCCCTGGGATTCTCCAAGCAAGAGCACTGGAGTGGGTTGCCATTTTCCGCTCCAATGCATGAAAGTGAAAAGTGAAAGTGAAGTCGCTCAGCGACTCTTAGCGACCCCATGGACTGCAGCCCACCAGGCTCCCCTGCCCATGGGGTTTTCCATACCCACAGTAGCCTGTAAAACAGGAGTAATTGTGCTTCCCTACAGGGTTGTTCTGAGGAGCAAATGACTAAAAATATTTTTTTAAAAACTTGCACTATAGCTAATTCACAATACTGTGTTAGTTTCAGGGGTACAGAGAGTGATTTCATTACATACATATGTATGTATGTGTCTATTCTTTTTCATATTCTTTTCCATTGGTGGTTTATGGCAGGATGTTGTCTGTGTTACCTGCGCTATACAGTAGGTCCTTACTAGTTACCTGCTTTGTATATGATAGTGCATCTGTGTCAATCTCAGCCTCCCAGTTTATCTCTTCCCTCCTTGCCCCTAGTAACCAAAAGTTTGTTCTCTCAGGCTCTGACTCTGTTTGTAAATAAGTTCATTTGTACCCTTTTTAAGCTTCCACATATAAGTGATATTATATGATATTTCCTCCTTCTCTGTCTGATTTATTTCACTAAGTAGGATAGTTTCTAGGTCCATCCACATCACTGCAAATGCCTTTATCTCATTCTTTTTTTATGGGCAAATAATATTCCATTGTGTGAAGTATATAAATATACCACATCTTCCTTATCCAATCTGTTGATGGACATTTAGTTTTCTTCCATGTCTTGGCTATTACAAATAGTGCTGCTTTGAATATTGGGGTGCATGTATCTTTTTGAATTAGAGTTTTCATCTTTTCTGGATATCTGCCCAGGAGTCGGATTACTGGATCATATAGTAACTCTATTTTTAGCTTTTGAGGAACCTCCATACTGTTCCCCAGGCTTCCCGAGTGGCACAGTGGCAAAGAATCTGCCTGCCAATGCAGGAAATGCAAGAGACGCAGGTTTGCTCCCTAGGTTGGGAAGATTCCCCTGGAGGAGGAAATGGCAACCCATTCCCATATTCTTGGCTGGAAAATCCCATGGACAGAGGAGCCTGGTGGGCTACAGTCCGTGGAGTTACAAAGAGCCGGACGTGACTGAGTGCACAGCATACTGTTTTCGATAGTGGCTGCTACAATAATCTCTTACTATTTTCATCTAATCAACCTTTTATGTTGGGTATTTAGATTGTTTCCAAGTTTTTCACTCTTACAAATGTATTGTAATTAACAAATTCAGTGTACTCTTAATTGCTTCCAAAAAAATTTTTTTGTGATCACTTTAAGGAATCTTTTCCAGAATGGATCATGCGCTCAGCATACAGTGAGTGTCCCTGTACACCAAGCATTAGACTCACACAAAGAAAAAGGAACACAGTTCTCTTTCTGAAGACATTTAAGATGTGGGGGGAAGACTGCTGGAGAAAAAGCACCTTCGCATACACCGCACCGGAAGAGTGCTTGTCCGTAGCACCCCGCCCAGGAGAGCAGAGGGGAGAGCCTCACCGAAGGGTATAGTCAGGTCACAAAAGACAGAAGATCCCTCCTCGGCTCCCACCTCCCAAACCCCATTAGGAATTCGAGATAGCTTCTGTTTGTCACACTGAGAATCTGTTCCCTGGAAAGGGAGCACCCAGGGCTGTGTTCCAAAGTGAGAAGCTGAGATATGGGTGCTCGTTGCAAGACCAAATATTTAGAAAGTACCTTTTTCTGGAAGGCAAAGAACACGTTTAACAGCTGAAAAGATAAGTGAAAAACGAAACTGGAGAGGCATGAAGGTAATATTTACTTGCTAGATTTACATGGCGCCTACCTGGAGAAAAGCCTGGCTGTAAATCCTGCCAGTGGCCCTGACACAGGGCACCAGCTCTCAGTTACCCAGCTCCCTGTGAACCCCTTAAGGCATTCTTTGCAATCATTTTGCTGTGGTTGCTCAGTCACTAAGTCATGTCTGATTCTTTGTGACCCCACAGGCCACAATGAAGATAAATAAAAATAAATAATAAACAAATAAAATTTTTAAAAAGAGTGCACAGAGTGAGTGGGCTATCATTTATTCTGAAACCCAAAGATAGGTTTTCATCTTTAATTCTCAACTTCTAGCTACTGCGGTGTTGTTTAGTCACTCAGTAGTATCTGACTCTTTGGAACCCCATGAACTGCAGCATACCAGGCTTCCCAGTCTTTCACTATCTCCCAAAGTTTGCTCAAACTCATGCCCATTGTGTTGATAATGCCATCCAACCATCTCATCCTCTGTCACCCCCTTCTCCTCCTGCCTTCTATGTTTCCCAGCATCAGGGTCTTTTCCAAGGAGTCAGCATCAGGTGGCCAAAGTATTGGAGCTTCAGCTTCAGCATCAGTCCTTTCAATGAATAACAGGGTTGATTTCTTTTAGGATTGATTGATTTGATCTCCTTGCTATTCAAGAGACACCTAAGAGTCTTCTCCAGTGCCACAGTTTGAAACCATCAATTCTTCTTTGTGTTGGACCTTTCTCATGGTCCAACTCTCATATCCATACATGACTACTGGAAAAACCATACCTTTGACTATATGGACCTTTGTAGGCAAAGTAATGTCTCTGCTTTTTGATAAGTCGTCTAGGTTTGTCATAGCCTTTCTCCCAAGAAGCAAATGTCTTTTAATCATTTTAAGCAACCATTTTACTGTCACTTTAGACTGCCTCGTGCCCTGTCCCACCCAAGGTCACCCTTGGACACCCCTTTTGAGCATAGGATCATGGGATCACCATGTGTTTGGAGTCAGATCCTCTTGGGCTAAGTCCAGGCTCCACAGTTTACTAACTGGATGACTCTGGACACACAGTCTCTAAGTCTCAGTTTCCGTATCTGTAAAATGGGGATGGCAATCACAACAGTAGCACCAGCATTATCCTTGCACTGAGGATGAAAGGAAATAACATGATGGAACACTTGTCACAGCCCAGCCCACTGAGCACTGTCTGATATTGTCATTATTCCTGTACTGCAGTGTGTAGAGGGGTGCAAAACAATTTTAGTATTAGTTTAAACAAATAAACAGGGGCACGGGCCCCAGCCTATGGTGGGGCACTCTAAAGCTAAATGGAAGGGATCCTCGGATTTGTGTCGTTTCTGATTTTTCTCTCTTAGCTTGAAAACTTGGAGAAGGCAGTGGCAACCTACTCCAGTACTCTTGCTTGTCGAACATGACTGAGTGACTTCACTTTCACTTTTCACTTTCCTGCAATGGAGAAGGAAATGACAACCTACTCCAGTGTTCTTGCCGGAGAATCCCAGGGACAGAGGAGTCTGGTGGGCTGCTGTCTATGGGGTCGCACAAAGTCGGACACGACTGTGACTTAGTAGCAGCAGCAGCTTGAAAACTGAGTGTGAACACACCAGAATGGTAAAGAAGCCAGATTTCTCTCCTAACCAACCAAATCTAGATCACTGTTCACGGTAGAATGAAGAAGATGGATAGAGCTTAACACCTCTCATAGGGGCCTTGGCATTGTAAGCTGGGGCCCAAACCCTTGGCCCAGGAATGGGGCTGAACCGGTGAGGATTCAGATGCGAATCTGGGTGCCCACAGAGGCATTTTGATGCATACTGTGGTGGCATCTTAGGGACTCTTTCCACACTTTTATTAACTACCCTCTGCCAGACTTCGTTCTGTACACTTGAGATAAACTGGTGTGCAAAAAGCACAGAGTTCCCTGCGCTCACGGGGTTTACGTTTTAGTGGGGCAAACAGTCAATAAACCATGTTACACATGGATTAAACAAAAAAATTAAAAGTGGAGAAAGGGGAGATTGAGGGCTCTGGAGAGGCTGCTGGGTGCAGTGGGAGATTACTCCAGGATGTCTGTGTATGCTGAAATCCGTGGGTTCTCAAGTTCCTTTTACAAAAAGGTGTTTGGCTGTTACTGGCATCTGTGATTGCATTTTGGCGTTCCGTATTTGTGGTTCCACAGGTCCGCTGTACTAAGTGGGGCGGTCAGGGTGAACCTCGCTGAGAAAGTGCAATTTGAGTAAAGTCTTGAAGATGAGTGGGTTCATCAGGTAGACAGCTGAGGCAGGGGTTGCAGGCAGGGCAGGCAGCTAGAGCAACGGGCTCCCGGGGTGTGTGAGTGAGAAGGAGAAGGAGGGGTGTCCTGGAGGGCCTGAGGGCGCAGAGCGGTGGGGGTGACCTGGATCAGGGACGCCAGGGGAGAGGCAGTGAGGGCACCTGGACTCAGCGGCCGCGGGTCCCTGGAGGCTGCCCCGGGGGCCCGGCTTTTACTAAGTGAACAGGGAGCTCTGCGGGGAAGGGGTAGAGGAAGGTGAGGATGCACAGAGAGGTGCTGATGCGTGACCCTTCAGGTGCTGTACTGAGAAGATACCCGAGGAGAAGAGGGCTTTGAAGGGGGGACTGCGAGGTGGTCACATTCAAGAGTCTTCGGGATTTCCCGAAGGACCGGATGAGAGAAAGCAATCAAGAACCACTCCAGATCTTTGGGCCCATCAACTGAGAGACGAGGAGCCTGTTGAGGAGCAAGTTTTGCACAGAAAGCAAGAAATTCGCACTGGATCTGTTGGGTTTTGAGATGCCCACGGGGAGACTAAGTTGGCCGTGTAGCCTGGCGTTCAGGAAGACGGGTCTGGGCTGGACACACAAATCTGGTCACACCACGGACACGGGAGATGGATGGGCTCCCCCTGCGGGGAGAAGGGCGGCTGGGGAGTGAGGGTCTGAGAGTAGGAAGCGGAGCGTTTTCCCAAGTGGGAGCTGTAGGCGCCCCTGCCAGGGCCCAGGCAGGCCACTGTCAGGAGCCCGGGCCTGCAGGGGGTGCCATGGACCTTCCGTGGCTGCTTGAGGACGAGGAGAAAGGTCCGCCGCTCCGGAAGGAAAGCGCTCCGTGGATTCCCGCTGGAGTGGCAGAAATAATTAAGAGGAGAAGGTAAGGATCTCGAGTAGCACACGTGCTCCGGTGCCTCGGAGGAATTAAGAAACCCCGGTCTATTAATCTGCTCAGACATCTGGGCACCGCTGCCTCGCCAGAAGGCTCCGCCCCTCGGGCCCTCTCTCCCTGCCCTGTCTCTCCCCATCCTCGCCTCTCCACGCCACTCGTGCAACCGCCCTGGTCCTAATCGATCAAACAGAGCCTTGGCATCGCGGCTCCTTTTGCTCAGTGGCCCGACCCGCCGAGACTCTAGGTGGGCTGATGGCAGCCCCTCCTGGAATTGCGCGCCCGAGGCCTCGCCGCCTTGGCGCCCGAGCAGGACGTGGGGGCCGGGGCGGGGCGCGAGGGGTGTGTCTGGAGGGCATGTGGGCCGAGGCGCGGGCGATCGGGCGAGCTGGGGCTCTAGCCGGGCTCGAGTTGGCTCCGCGTGCCCCGCGCTGTGCGCCCCGCGCCGTGCGCCCGGCCCCGCGCGCCGCCGCCACATCTGGAAGCGTTCAGCGCGTCCGCCTGGGGCGCGCCGGGCGGGCGGGCGGGGCGGCGGGCCGCGGGGTGAGCGCCGCGCTCCGCGCTCCTGCCCGCGGCTCCCTCTCGCCGCCTCTGCAGAAACAGCTCCTGCCAGAGCGGCGCGCGGCGCGGCCCGGAGCGGCGGCGCCTTCCTGCCTCCTCGCCTTCGGGACTCGCCGGACCTTCGGGCAGAGAAAGCGGAGCCGGGCCGGGGAGGACTCGCCGAGAGCGGGCGGAGACGTTTCGGGCCGGCGGCCGGCGGGCCCTCCCCCCGCCCTGGGGTCCGCGCGCCCCTCTCCCCTTCCGCCTCCTCTCGCTCTGCCTCCCGATTTATTTTCTCAAATGCTGTGGCCGCCAGAGGTGCGGCGTTGAATTCTTGAAAGGGGCCCGGATGTGCTGAGGATGCGTTACAGCCCCGCTGAAGGAGGCAGGAGTGGAAAGGAACGGTTTCTGGTGTTTGATGCAATGATGGGAATCAGGTAATCGTCAGAGGTAAAGAAGAGCTGCTGCAGACCCACGGCTTCCTCGATTCTGCACGAGAACCGCCGGCCCGGAGCAGGGATCAGGGCAGACCCGCTCGGGGGTGTTTGACATTTCCTCCTCTTCGTGGCTTCTTCTCCTGCTCACACGATTCTTGGTTCATGGTCAATGAAAACACGAGGATGTACATTCCGGAGGAGAACCACCAAGGTAAGGCTGGACCCCACCGCCGCGCCCGCCGGCCTCGCCCGCGCGTCCTTCTCCCGGAGCGGCCGGGGCCCGCGGGACCCGGGCCGAGCCGAGCGAAAAATCCCCTCCCCTCCCCCGCCTGTGCCCGCGGGCCCCCCGAGCCGCGCGTCCGGAGAAATTCCGGGCGAGGGGAAAAGTTCCCAAGTGTCTGCTCCGGCCTCGCTGGCTCGCGCTTGCCAGAGGAGCCCGACAGCCCGGCCGGCGACGCCCCAGCCCAGTGGGCCGGGGTCCTCGCCTCGCCCGGGCGCGGCT
>SJYC01138858.1:0-12017 GCA_006408675.1 Madoqua kirkii
AGCTTCGGCTGGGCCTCCCCAGTGCTTCCTCTGCCTCTGGGTGCAGACTCTGCCTCGCCTCTCCCAGTTTCCCAAGCCTCCCTGTTTACATGCTTCCTTCCAGCCTCTTCCTTCTCAGTACCTGTCGCTGTTGGTCCTGCTACTTCCTGGGCACATCAGGTGCTCCTGTGAGGACAGCCTGGTGGTTTTTGTCTCCGTGTCTCTCCTTTCCAGCCTCCTCCCTACTTTGGCTCCCAGCGTCACCCTTAGCAGGCAGAGTCCCTACCCTTTTGGAGCCAGAGGCCGCCGGGCAGCTTCCCTGGGCTTTGTCCAACCTGAAACTGATCTCTAGCTTGGGCGGCCATGGGGAGACTGTGGCCTCTTTTGGTGCAAACGATTGTGTCAAGGGCCATGGGTTCTAGGGTGAGCTGCAGCTTTTGGGTCAGGGGGGCAGCTCTGTCCTCATGTCCCACCCCTCACCTGTTCCGCTGTGCCCCTCCTGATGGAGTCCTGGACAGATTCAGAGGGAGGCAGGAGGGACACAAAAGAAAGGGTGATGTCTGTAAAGAGTGGAGGGGGGTAGGTTTCTGCCCTCGGGGCTCCCAGCTCAGTCCAGGCAGCCTTGAAGCGGAGCGCCCAGTGGCCACGTCCTGGCTGCCACCCACAATAGCAGTGACCTGTAGTCATGATTGTTATTCATGTGGCGATAATCCTCAGCAGTTCCTAGGGCCCCCTTTCTCTGCAGGACAAATCCTTTTTGGCCCTTTTCCCCTTCCTTTTGCCCCCTCCAATCCCCCAGCGCCTCCTCCCCTCCCGTCTGCGGGGAGCAGACATTCAAAGTAGGAGCAGAGGCCCTGTGAGGTCTGCGAGGAAGATGGAGGGGCGGGCAGCAGGGCGCGTGGCCGGGCGTGCTGCCTTCCCAGCCACACGCCACAAACGCTATGGCAACCTGGATCCTAGTCCTCTCCCTTGAAGCCGCAGTGATTATATAATTCTCGGAGCAGTTTTGCCTCCTTTCCTGGACGTGGTTCTCAGGTGTGAGAGCACCAGGACCCCCATCTCCCTGCCAGCCACCCTCATCCTTGGCATTGCCGGGGTCTTCCTGGGGCAGGAGGCGAGGAGGAGGGGCAGACCTGGAGGAGCAGGAGCGTCTGCCAGGAAGGGCTGGCTGTGGCTTCAGCACTAACGGGGCCGTGGAACACGCCCGGGGTCAGGGTTTCGGGACCCGAGAGGCCGGAGGGGCGGATGATGACATCGGGCGGGTGGTGAGAGCCAGAGCGGAGGGCTGGAGAAGTTGCCGGGGCTGGGGGTTACACCCTCCTCTTCCCATCGCTTAGTGCAGGGCCCTTTCACCCTGGTTTGCAGTGCTGTGTGGGCGTGTGTAGGGGGCGGCAGTCAGGGTGTGGAGAGGGGGTCAGTCAGCACGCTGGAAGAGCCGGCAGGTTCCCCGAGGGCTGGTCCCCGACCCCAGGTCCAGACTGGAAGGGCCTCGTGGGCCTCCCCTCACCTCCATCTCCCATCTGCTCTGGTCCCTTGCCAGCCTCCCACTTTTCTGGGCTGATTTTCCATTGCAGGCTCCAGCTAGCAAATGAGTTTCTTAATAGTCAACCATTTAACAAATAAAACATCAGAATGTCCCTTATCTGCTGGAGACGAGGCAGAGGGGGAGGCGTGTTCTGGGAGCGGAAGACACACCGTGCTTTTCTTTTCAAAGCGGGACTTAGTGATGTGGCAGGACAGTCCTCATCGTAATAAAGTGATAGTAATCATGGTCAGGGGTCGGAGGGCATTGTTACCTGCATCCCAGCTTGTGCAGGTTGACATTAGCTTCTCTTTCTCAGATTCTGTGTGGAGGAAACCGGAGAAAAGGGCTTTTAAGTTTCCAAATACCGTTCCTAGTACCACTCAGACACTTTCCAGTGTATCAGAGTACTAGACAGTCGAATCTATTACAAGAATCAGCTATTCATTATTTCCACGGAGCACATGCTAACAGTATTTAAATGTGCATGCGTGCACACACACACACACACACACACACACACACACACACACTGAATAAAGAAGAGCTATTTTAAACAGATTATACAAGAGCCTAATGCCCTCTGGGGACCTGGCACATGGCAACCAGGAAGACTGGTGATGTAGTCCCGCACCATTGCACACCTGTGCCTCACGTTGGGCGAACGGTTCTCTACAGGTTGATGCTACAGGTACAGGAGATGGTGAGCCATTGGCCCATGAGTCTTGGAGATGACTTGGGACTCTTCCTTCAGTTTTCTCTGTGACTTAGAATTGCTTGAGGTGGGTTCTTCTGGGTGTAAGCCGGATGCAGAAGGAGACCCAGGGGCATCTCGGGTCAGGGTCTGAGGGCCTGCTGATCTTTGTGTCCCCCACCTCCTAGCACAGCCTTGACCCTGAGTGGATGAAAGCAACAGATTATACAAGAGCCTAATGCCCTCTGGGGACCTGGCACATGGCAACCAGGAAGACTGGTGATGTAGTCCCGCACCATTGCACACCTGTGCCTCACGTTGGGCGAACGGTTCTCTACAGGTTGATGCTACAGGTACAGGAGATGGTGAGCCATTGGCCCATGAGTCTTGGAGATGACTTGGGACTCTTCCTTCAGTTTTCTCTGTGACTTAGAATTGCTTGAGGTGGGTTCTTCTGGGTGTAAGCCGGATGCAGAAGGAGACCCAGGGGCATCTCGGGTCAGGGTCTGAGGGCCTGCTGATCTTTGTGTCCCCCACCTCCTAGCACAGCCTTGACCCTGAGTGGATGAAAGCAGCCCCCAGACCAGAGAGTCTGTGCTTCCTGCCTCATCCAGGAGGTGGCGCTCAGGAGGGGCACCTGTGGCGGGAGGCACAGGTGAGGGCAGCCTGGCTGCTAGGCCTCCTAGGCGTACCTGCCCCAGGGCAGAGACCCGGAAGACTGGAGTGCCACGCCATGCACATGACGCACCCTCACCGACCCCCTTCCCTCTCCGGTTCTGAACCCACTTTGGTTTCTCCCACGCCATCGTCCCTCCTGCCCCAGCCCTGCAGTGGCCTCTAGCACAGGCAGCATCCACTAGGCTGAACCTGTCACGGCCCTGTATTAACATCCTCCGTGTATGTATTTCCTCCCTAGATTAATCTCACCAGGGCTTGGTGACCAGAGGGGCTGGTGGGTCCCAGGCCCAACCTGAGGCCCTGCTGGAGTGTGGGGCCGGG
Organism: Madoqua kirkii; assembly: GCA_006408675.1. Classification (NCBI taxonomy): domain Eukaryota; kingdom Metazoa; phylum Chordata; class Mammalia; order Artiodactyla; family Bovidae; genus Madoqua; species Madoqua kirkii. The sequence goes on from SJYC01138858.1 coordinate 3,195, forward strand.
AGGGGCTGGCCTATGGGGTTGCTCAAAGGCAAGAAGACATTCCCCTAGATTTATTAGGGGAAAAACACAGAAACAAGTGGGTATACACTTCACAGCTGATCTCTGTGAGTCTGGCTGGTGTCCTGCTGGGAAAGGCAGCAGAGCCCCTGAGACCTCGGGTAGGAAGTGACTGCCGTCTGTTCTCTTCTCAGCTCTGGGTCCCTGCCCCCCTCCCCTCCCCTCCCCCGTGTTCTCATTCTCATCCCTTTCTTTGCTCCACCTCCTAGCAGAGCCTTGACCTGGGGAGATGAGTTAACTTTCTCCGCTGTTGAGGCAAGTTCCCAGGGTCCAAGAGCCCCGGGCGCCAACCTGACAGTGAGAATGAGGGGCTGGAGCACCCGCCCCTCCTGGCCCAAGGCCCTCCGGCTGGGGTCGGAGGTCACTTGGTGGTGAACTGTCAGCTCCTCGCGGGGACTCTGGAGTCCGTGCTCCGAGTTTGAAATCGAGAAACAATTTTATTTTCCAGCGTGGACTAGAGGATGCTGGTTGGGAGACTTTCCTGGCAGCCCTGTGGTTAAGACGTGGCCTTCCAGTGCAGGGGGGTGCAAGTTCAGTCCCCGGTCAGGGAGCTGAGGACCTACATGCCTCGGGGCCAAAAATCCAAACCGAAAAACAGAAGTAATATTGTAACAGATTCAATAAAGACTTTAAGAATGGTGCACATCCAAAAAAAAAAAAAAACCTTAAAAAATATTTTAAAAAAATAAGAAATCAGATGGATTGTTTGGGAAACACCTGGAGACTTAGCAACAAGACTAATTAGCAAGATAATCGCCCTGATTGAGTCTGTTTCTAGATTCTGTCCTGATGGTTGCCTAAGTCTATCGTGGGCTCTGAGGATGAGAGAAGACTGATTAGAAAAAAAATTTTTAATGGCATGGGGAATTGTTTTGCAAAATATCAGCTGCTAAATATTTAGTGACATAAGTGCTAAGCGTTCTGATAATGAAGCAACACTCCCAGCCACGACTGTCATTATTAAAATAATTTAGTAAACACCTGTTTCGATGAACCTCAAGGTTATATACTATACGAAACAAGTAGAAGTGACTGGATCTCTCTGGGGAAATGGAGGGCCTTCAGCGCTGTTTCAAAATCGGGTGCAGGGACTCCCTGGCGGGTAAGCAAGGCGGGGGCTGGCAGGACCCCTGTGTTGTGGGGCCCAGTCCCAGATGGGTACCCGTTGCTTGAGGCCAGGACTTGACCTGGGGCCCTTGGGGCCTTGCCACCTCTTTGCTGGGTGAGATGGGGTGGGAGCCCTAGAGGGCAGAGCTGGGAGGGGACTTGGGGCCCAGGGGCTGCAGGGGGAGACCCAGCTCCCTGGGGTGTCTGGGAGCATGTGGGGCACGCAGCTGCTACTTGTGGGACTGAATTCACCTAGACGAGGATTTACAGGACAGAGGGGGACGGTTTGGGCCTGCAGCTCAGGAGACAAAGAGAGGTTGAAAACAGGCCCTCACCTCCCCAGAGCCCCGGGGGACCTGGCTCTGAATGGAGGGGAGGGAGAGGAGGCCTAACTAGTCCTGTCCCCAGGCCCAGACAGCTCTTCATCACAGGGCTGCTTCGGGTGTGCTCTGGTGTGCATGTGTGAGAGTGTGTAGAGAGGGGAGGGGGCCGTTCCACACTCGTGCTGTCTGAAGGGTTGTCAAACAGACCTAGAATAAATGCCTGTCTCTTCGGGAATTTACTTTCCAGGATCAGAAGATTTTATGGGCAAGAGAAACGGTAGGAACCAACGCCGTTGCCAGATGAGCAAACAGGCCCCTGCAGGGTCACTCAGGAGAGTCGGGCCTGGACCCCACCTCCATTCTCCATCCTCCTGCCGTCTCTGGACCTACATCGGTGCACACCGATGCTCTAAGAGCATCGCTCAGGGTTTCTGGTTAGACTTTGCCTAATAAACTTCTTGCCCTCCCCCATCCCTCTCCTGACCCTGCTTTTGTTCTGGCTAAAGTCTTTTCTGAGATAGTAGATTTAGAAACAGACTTGGGGTTATCTTTCATTGGAAAGGTTTAAACATTTCTTACACGACAGAGTAGAAGTTTGTGCATGTCCACAAGAAACTCCGACAAAACTCAGATCACTGTTTTGTGAATGGAGATGCACCCAAGCCTTTTTGTTTGCTCCCCTCCTTTCTGCCCCAGTCAGGGCTCCCCTGAGGGAGCGACGAGCCTGTGTTGCCAGGCTCCTTGGCGAGGGGTTGGCAGTTGTTCCTGGACTGGCCAGCTTTGCTGTGTGTAGAAACCAAGGGCAGGGTGGCCATGCAGGTGAGCTACAGGTAGAACAGGTAGAAAGCACGGGCGGTCAGGCTGCAGCTGTCAAAGGCCAGGGTGCCCCTGAGTCTACTGAGCTGGGGGAACAAAGGCCCCCCTGCTCCCTTGTCAGGGCTAGACCCTCAGGATCCCTCCTCTTCCCAGGAGACATTTAAAGAAGGAGAGGTCTATGGGGAGGGGGTCATTGGGGCCTGCCTCCATGATCCCCAGAATCTCTGAGCCCTTGGTGTCTGACCTGATGCTCCCAGAGACTGGAAGGCCTTGGAGGCTGAGCTGGTCTTCAGCTTTTAGGACCAGACCTGAGCCCTGCTCACCCTCAGAGGTGTGGCCTCTGAGGTCCCAGGAAGAGGCCACCATTTCAGAACACAGTGTTGCCATCATTTCATGAAATATTCAAGCTGCCCATTTGCCAACAGGGCTTTCTTTTAATACACTCGTCTACTCATGGTGCTGCCTGCTGGAACCTAGCTGAAAAGAAAATAAAATAATCTTGTCTCCTGTCCTTTAGAGAAGCCAGCCAAAACTCAGACAGCAAATGAATGTTCTTCTCCGTATTGCCTGTGGGCAGAAATGTTGAGAAATGTTGAGAAATGTTGATTTGATTACTCAATTAAGCTCTATTTACTTTGTAACCATTGTGTCGTGTTCAGTCATTTATATACTTTTCTCCTTCCAAAATAATCCATGTTGGGCTAAAACCTTTCAAAGATGTTAGTTGGCAAAAGTAAAGAAGAGAAAGAAAGAAAGAAAAATAAATAAGACTACACCTAGAAAAATGACTTGGGTCACATTTTTTGACTTCATGTCTTTCTCTGAGACGTTTGAAAGAATCAGGTCCCCATTTTTCATCTGTGGGATGGAGACAGTAATCCTTAGCCAGTCGGCTTTGCAGGGCAGCCCTGAGGCTCCGAATGGGAGGCTGGGTGTACATCGCTCTTGGTGGCTGCTGGCTTTAGCAAATCACAGAAAACCAGCGTGTGAGGAAGCAGGGCCATGAAACTTCCGTAGCATTCAAGCAGCGTTGAAGGTGGTGTTGGGTGGCTGACATTATTCAAAACTTCAAGGATGGAAATGTGAAACAAAGAGAAATAGAATCTGAGGCGGCCTGGCTGATACTGAATTCCGAAGGAGAAGGGAAAGACCATCAGGAGAGGCTTGGTCTTCTGGTTTTCTTGGCAACCAACCTGAGCCTGTGGCTCTCAGGACCGTGAGACCAGCTGGAGGGTCAGGACCCAGGGAGGCCGGGCTTCCTCGTGGCCATGGCACACGGTCCCTGTATGCGGCCTGAGGCCAAAGTTCTGCCTCCTGAACCAGCCAGAAGTGCTCTGCTGGTCCAGACCTTGAGAGCAGGAGGTTGGGCGATCAACCTGTCCTCGCTGTCCACGTGAACTCCCCAAAACTAAACAACCACTCCTTAGCCCTGGAGGACAGGCTGCCTGGCATATAAAACTTTGCTTCAAATGTCAACCTTGGCTTTGGAAAATAAGCTAATTTTAAAAAAACATAGCAAATGTACTGGCGGTTTGTAGGTAAGGGGAGGGAGCAATTCCATGCACCATCTTAAGACACTCATCAAATAGGAAAGGGCTTTAATTTCACATGGAAAGTGACAGACTAGCCTTTAGTTTCCCAAAGCAGAAATAATCTCATCATCAAAATGTGTGCGGGGAAACGTGGCTTAACTTTCCGCCTTGCACCACTCGCCTCCTGCCTCCCAGCCTCTGGGCCTGTGATCTCTGGGGCATCAGCGTCTACATTTTTATTTTTAAAATAATATGCTGTAGCACCCATTGTTCTGTGTTTGTAGACGGGGCAGGAGCAGTACGCTTTGTACTCTCTTCCTACCGTTACATCCTATCTCCATCCCAGGTGTTGCTCGCTAAGTCGCTTCAGTCGTGCCCTAAGGACTGTAGCCCAGCAGGCTCCTCTGCCTGTGGGATTCTCCAGGAAAAAATACTGGATCCCCTGAGTGCCCTCCTTCAGGGGATCTTCCTGACCCAGGGAACAAACCTGAGTCTCCCGCGTCTCCTGTATTGGCAGATGGGTTCTTTACCACTAGCACCTCCTGGGAAGCCCTATGCATCCTATGGGAGGGTGTTAATGACATTTTTCACATAAGGAAACTCAGAAGCAGTGGTCTTGATAATGGGGTCAAGGTCATCCTGATGCTGTGGAGCTGAGAATTAAGTTCAGGTCTCTTGGACTTCCCAAGCACATGCTGTCTCTCTCCTCTCTCCACCTGGGGCTGAGGAGAGACGACCTTGACCAGCCTCGTGTCGCACGGCTTGGATGTGCACTGTGGAGGCTGCGTCTTCCGCCGGTCAGGGCGGTGGACAGACATCTGAGTGCTTGTGCTGCCCTGGGGTCACTCCACACGCCTCCGCTCGCCGTCCCCTCTCCGAGCTGTGCATTTGTTCCCGAGCTTCCTGCCTGGGCCCTGCTTGGTCCTCAGATCCCAGTGGGGACTCCATCTGTCCAGCTTTGCCTTTGAGATGACCGCTTCATGGCAGGGCTTCGCTTCCCCGCCTTCTTGGAACGTCTGCCCAGTGATCCCCCCACTGGAAACAGGCCCTCCATTCTCCAACCCAGGTCTGATGAGTTTGGGGTCTATCCTTGCAGGCTGAGCTCCCAGACTGCATGTGTTATCCATTTATTTATTTTTAAAGAACATCTTGGTGGAGATATGTCACTTACCATTTCATATACCTTTAAAATGTACAGTTTGGTGATTTTTAGTATTTTTACAGGGTTGTGCAATCATCATCACCAAAGCCTGCACATTTTCATCAGCCCAGAGACAGACCCCACACCCACTGATAGTCACTCTTCATCCCTACTTCTGTCCCCTGCATCTCCGTGTGACTATGGATTCTCAAGCATCATTGACTGTGATATTAATCCAGTCACTGGGGCTCACCTCTGCCATCTCACTGTTGGTGGCGTATCCCCTGAATTCAGAGCTAGGTTGGTTGTGACGACCCATCTGGTAAATGACCCACCTGATACATGATGCAGTTAAAAGGAAGCACAGGAGGTCAACTGGGGACCTGGGCGTCACTTGGAGGTGAGATCAAGCACTTTCTTTCAGTTACACAAAAAGTGATTTTAAGATTCATTTCTTTTAACTCAGCAAAGCTAAGTCTGTAAGGCACATTGATAGCTGAAGATGTGAATTATGACCTTTAAAAATGTTTTATTATAAAATTTATATAACAAAGTTTTTCATTTTAACCAATCTTAGTAGATAGTTCAGTGGCATGAATTATATTGACAGCATTGTACAGCCATCACCAGACTATTTCCAAAACTTCTCACTCCAAACAGAAACTCTATAAGCTCCAAGTAACAACTCCCCATTCCTCCCTCTCCCAGCCTCTGGTAGCATCTAATCTCTTTGTCTGTGAATTTTTCTATTCTAGGTATTTCATTTACATAGAATCATACTATATTTTTCTGTTTGTCTCTGGCTTATTTTATGTGACGTTTCCAAGGCTCATCCATGTTGTATCACGGGTGTCAGAACTTCCTTCCTTTTTGTGGCTGAATAATATTCCATTGCATGAACCAACCACATTCTGCTTATCCATTTGTCAACTGATGGACACTTGGGCTGTTTCTGCCTTTACGCTACAGTGAATAGTGCTGCTGTGAATATCAGTGTACAAGTATCTGAGTTCTTGCTTTCAGTTCTTTAGGGTACAGACTTAGGGATGGAATTCTGGGTCTGAATTATGGCTTTTTTGTGAGAAGAGCCCATTTCCTCATGTGGCTTCACCACGTCAGAATCTCGTGCAGACAAGGATATTGTATCAGGGAATTCCACTGTGGCAGTCATGGAGGGTTAGTGTGTTCCTGAGGCTCCCTGGGCCTGTATCAGAATTTTTACTTTAACTAGGTGTTTAACAGTCCAGCAATGAGAAGTGACTGATGCTGCTTCCCTTCCAAAAAACAAAGAAGGCCTCCAGACTCAGCTCAGCCCTCCCCTTCCTGCCAGCAGGGCTTTGGAACGACAGGAGGCGGGTGTTGGGTAAGACGGAGCCCTTTAGTTTCTGTGTCCCCATCTGTGTGTCTACAGTCCAGGAGCATCCACTCTGGGAACCATGAGGATCCTGGGAGAGGATGGGTCTTGTGTGGCTAGGCTCAGTCCCGTTCCGTGGCCCCACGTCTGTGCCGGTGGAGGGGCTGTATGGCCAGCTGCTGCCTGGTGAGGGGCCTCCATCTCCAGTCTGGGGGCTTGCCTGGGGGTGCTGCTGTGCCTGAGGCTCTTGCCTGCACCTCGCACAACTGCAGTCTAGGCGATGGAGGGAAAGACACTCGGCAAAAGAAGCACTCAGGGGAAAGAGTCAGGAACAGAGGGAGGGGGAGAAGCCAGTGGGACACGGTGGCCCCGTGTGGAGGCCCGTGGCCAGTGACTGACTCAGGAAGCCCTTTCATTCTTGGGATGGCTATCTTTTTCCCATAATTGTTTTGCCTAAAAGTAATAACATCACTTTGCTTTTTGATTGCTCTAGAATACCTTTTCAGTCTTGCTCATGTCTACTGTCAACTATCCTTCAAAAAATTTTTTTGAAGTAATGGGACAAGTTTTATGATTTCTATTTTTTCAGATAAGGAAACCTGGGCTTAGAAAATCTGAACAACTTGACTTATTAAGGAAGGAATAAAAGAATCAGGTTTTTGTTTTGTTTTGTTTTTAGAGAGAGAGAAGATCAGATGGTAGACTTTATCTTATCTTTACTTTGTGGGCTCATATGTTCTCCCATTTATTCCTGCTGGAGCCCTGTTAGAGTCAGACAGCTTTCTGTGCTACAGTGGCTTGCCAACTCTTGGTCTCAGCTCCTCCTGTAGCTTGACCATATTGACCATCCATCAGGGCTCCTTGTCTTGACATAGGCTGACCTCCAGCCCCACACCCACCCAGCCCCACGCCCAGCTCCCTGCTTGGCAGGTTCAGCTGGGGCATTAAGTGTGTGCGCTGTTTCTCAGATTAGCAGAGTTGAGCATGCTAAGTCAGAATGCAGGTCAGACCTTTGGCAGACTGATATACTTACTCTAATCCGACTCTTAGTAAATCCCTGTCTTGCGGGCTATGCCTTTGCGTCCCCTTCTGGTCCTGTGCACAGGTATGTCTTGGCCGCTGTCCAGAGCTGAAAGGTTGCACAGTGTTTCTCCAAGGTCAGAGCCTCTGTCACTGTGTCTGGCTTCCCAAGACCTCCTGGGGATCTGAGCTGCACATCCGAGGGGATTATAGTGACTCAGATGTCGTATTTGGTCTGCAGCGGATAAGATCCTGTGGCTCTGTGTTTCAATTATTTAAAAGACAAAAATTCTGATCTGTGCCTGGCTGTCTGAAAGACCAGGCGACGAGGAGCCTTTTCTCAGGATAAATTGACTGTGAAATGCCCTGAAAATGGAGAATCTCATGCCAATTTTGGTGAAAACAATCCCCAAAGTTGCTTTTCCTCTCCCAGAATTGGGGTGGCTGGTCATTCTCACTATGTTGCTGGGCACCTGCTGTCTGTAAGGCAGCCTGCTCCTGTGACCTCTGGTTATGGCCCCTCAATTGTCCCTTCCTCTGGGCAGGGGGTGGGGGAGTGGGCGTGTAGTCCAGTGGAAGGGAAGATGCACAGACACCCACGATGGGCAGAGCATGCCTAGCGTTCCAAGGAGATGAAGATGGAGGGCTCACAGGCTTAAAGAAGGAGATGTACGGTCAAATGGAGTAAATAGGGAAGGCATAGATGACGGGGCTGGACCCTGAGGGCGGGCAGACATAGGGTGGGTCCCAGCAGGAAGAGCAGTATTGATGGGCTCAGGCACTGGATTTTAGAGGAGTGGGAGTTGAGTTTGCTTAGAGCACAACCATGCCCGGGAAGAAGTGGTGGGAAGGCTGGCACACGGGGAGAGCCTCACCTTGGGCTGGAGTCTGCCTCCCATTCCGGAGGCTCCGCAAAACTCTCTGGAGTGTTTGAGCGAGGGCAAGGGGTGATCAGAGCTGCTCTTCCAGGAGCCTAGTTAGGCGGCGTGGTAGAGCGTGAAGTGGGGCCTCAGAGCACAGGTGAAGGGACAGTTCTGAGGCTGCTGCCAAGTCCAGATGGGAGAGGAAAGAGGGGTTTTCTCAACAAAGGCTGGAGGGCAAGGAAGTCCTTTATCCAGTGGGCGGGGTTATCTAGGTGGGTGGGGCTATATCGGTGGGTGGGGCTGTCTACCTGGGAACAGCTATCTAGGTGGTGGTTCAGCTGCTCAGTTCAGTTCAGTTCATTTCAGTTGCTCAGTCGTGTCTGACTCTTTGCAACCCCATAAACCACAGCATGCCAGGCCTCCCTATCCTTCACCAACTCCCAGAGTTTACTCAAACTAGTGTCATCACTGCAGATGGTGAATGCAGCCATGAAATTAGAAGACGCTTACTCCTTGGAAGAAAAGTTATGACTAGCCTAGATAGTATATTCAAAAGCAGAGACATTACTTTGCTGACTAAGGTCCATCTAGTCAAGGCTATGGTTTTTCC
>SJYC01138859.1:0-112779 GCA_006408675.1 Madoqua kirkii
GAATATTCAGGACTGATTTCCTTTAGGATGGACTGGTTGGATCTCCTTGTAGTCCAAGGGACTCTCAAGAGTCTTCTCCAACATCACAGTTCAAAAGCATCAATTCTTTGGTGCTCAGCTTTCTTTATAGTCCAACTCTCACATCCATACATGACTACTGGAAAAATCATAGCTTTGACTAGATGGACCTTTGTTGGCAAGGTAATGTCTCTACTTTTTAATATGCTGTCTAGGTTGGTCATAAGTTTTCTCCCAAAGAGCAAGCATCTTGTAATTTTATGGCTGCAGTCACCATCTGCAGTGATTTTGGAGCCCCCCAAAATAAAGTCTCTCACTGTTTCTCCATCTACTTGCCATGAAGTGATGGGACCAGATGCCATGATGTTAATTTCCTGAATGTTGAGTTTTAAGCCAGCTTTTTCACTCTCCTCTTTCACTTTCATCAAGAGGCTCTTTAAATTCTTCTTCACTTTCTGCCATAAAAGGGTGGTGTCATCTGCATATCTGAGGTTATTGATGTTCTCCCTGCAGTCTTGATTCCAGCTTGTGCTTCATCCAGCCCAGCATTTCTCATGATGTACTCTGCATAGAAGTTAAATAAGCAGGGTGACAGTATACAGCCTTGACATAGTCCTTTTCCAATTTGGAACCAGTCTGTTGTTCCATGCTCAGTTCTAACTGTTGCTTCTTGACCTGCATACAGATTTCTCAGGAAGCAGGTCAGGTGGTCTGGTATTCCCATTTCTTTCAGAATTTCCCAGTTTGTTGTGATTCACAGTCAAAGGCTTTGGCATAGGCAGTAAAGCAGAAGTAGATGTTTTTCTGGAACTCTTTTGCTTTTTGATGATCAAACGGATGTTGGCAATTTGATCTCTGGTTCCTCTGCCTTTTCTAAATCCAGCTTGAACATCTGGAAGTTCACAATTCATGTGCTGTTGAAGCCTGGTGTGGAGAATTTTGAGCATTTCTTTACTAGTGTGTGAGATGAGTGCAAATGTGCAGTAGTTTGAGCATTCTTTGGGACTGGAATGAAAACTGATCTTTTCCATTTGCTCAGTCATCTCCAACTCTTTCCAGTCCCATTGACTTCTGCATGCCAGGCTTACCGGTCCTTCACCATCTCATGGAGTTTGCTTAAACTCATGTCCTTTGAGTCAGTGATGCCATCCAACCGTCTCATCCTCTGTCATTCCCTTCTCTTCCTGCCTTCAGTCTTTCCCAGCATCAGGGTCTTTTCCAGTGAGTCAATTCTTCTCATCAGGTGGCCAAAGTATTAGAGCTTCAGCTTCAGCATCAGTCCTTCCAATGAATCTTCAGGCTTGGTTTCCTTTAGGAGGGACTGGTTTGATCTCCTTGCAGGCCAAGAGACTCTCAAGAGTCTTCTCCAACACTTAGTTCAAAAGCAACACTTCTTCGGTGCTCAGTTTTCTTTATGGGCCAAGTCTCACATTCATACATATATACTGGAAAAATCATAGCTTTGACTAAACAGATCTTTGTTGCCAAGTAATGTCTCTGCTTTTTAATATGCTCTCTAGGTTTGTCATAGCTTTTCCTCCAAGGAACAAGTGTCTTTTAATTTCATGGCTGCCGTCACCATCTGCAGTGATTTGGGGGCACAAGAAAATAAAATCTGTCACTGTTTCCATTGTTTCCCCATCTGGTTGCTAGGAAGTGAAGGGTGGGGCTATATGGATGGGTGGGGCTATCTCCATGGGAAAAAATAATCTATCTAGGAAGGAAGGGCTACATGGGTAGGCAGGGCTATCTCCATGGGAAAATCTATCTAGGTGGAGAGGGTTATCGAGGTGGGTAAGACTTTCTTAATGGGAAGGGTAGAGGGTGGATTTGGAAGGCTAATGGAAGATACCCAGCAAACATGCAGGATAAGAGTTCATTTTAAAGTGAGATTTTGAAGCTGTGGAAATGGATGGAATTACTAGGGAGAGGGAACAGAGAGAAGGGGAGAATGCAGGGCTGAGGATGGAGCCCATGTGTTTAAAGGTTAGGAAGCAGGGAAAACAGAGCCAGAGGGGCGAGGGTGGTGGAGGAGAGGCTTGCTCCTGCAGGGCTGCAGAGGGCATCCACATCAGCATCAGGTGGGATATGGGAGAGAGGAGAGGAGATGGGAACTGAGGCAGTCCACTGGATTTGAATCTGCTCTCAGGGGACCTTGAGAGTGGGTCCATTTGAGATGGACCTGACCACAGGGCGGGGTACCTGGGGAGCGGAGAGGCCTTTACCTGGATGCTATTTTCACTGCCCTTCTAGGCTAGGGCGGTGGCCCAGAAGCAGTGTGCCATGATGGCCCTCTGGGGCTTGGTGCCCTGCCACCTGTGTGGTCTCATTTGGAAACCCACCTGCAGAGTCCAGCCTTATTCTAGTGACTCTCGAGGGCACTGCTGACCTCAGCCTGAGCTCTTGCTGGGGCTTGGCTGCAGGATCCTCTGGCTCCCCTTTCCCTCTCCAGGGAACCTGGGCAGTGTGTTGGCTGCAGAGGAAGCTCTGAGTCTGATGTAGGGGTCTCTCCAGTGCCAGCTGCGTCACTTTCCAGACAGTGGGTCCCAGGCCTGAACCTTTTGAGTCTGGCTTGGCTCTGGTAGAGTGGAAGAGGAGAGAAGAAAATCCACAAGAGAAAATGACCAGAACAGAAATACTCTGGAGTTAGGTGGGCCTGGTGGCATTCTGGGGGTGGGGGGGGGATGGGGATGCCCACAGACATCACAGCGTGAAGTATCATTCACACCCATTTGGCTGTGGACGAGCACAGGCCAGCACCTCCCAGTGGTTTAATTAGGTCACTGTGTGTTTGAAAGGCAGAGGGGGAAAATGGCAATAAAGATCATGTAGTAGTATTTTCAGACCTAGAAGTAAATAAATGGAAACTCTAGACCATAGACTCTTAGGGAAGATTTCCCCTAGGGAAACTTGGAGACCAAGTTTTAGCACTTGGGGACCAAATGCTAAAAGGTCCTTGGTATGTGGTGTGTGCACATGTCAGGGAGAGAAGGAGCAGGAGAGAGTCAGCAGTGGACTTAGCTTGAAGCCCCCAGAAAGTGACTGTCACAGGCTGCAGGTGTGTCTGCGTGCCAGGAGACCCAGGTACCTCTGCCTCTGGCTTTGGGATTTTGTTGACTTGCTTCTCTTCCTCATGATTGTGGGGGGGGGGGGGGGGATGGGGATGCCCACAGACATCACAGCGTGAAGTATCATTCACACCCATTTGGCTGTGGACGAGCACAGGCCAGCACCTCCCAGTGGTTTAATTAGGTCACTGTGTGTTTGAAAGGCAGAGGGGGAAAATGGCAATAAAGATCATGTAGTAGTATTTTCAGACCTAGAAGTAAATAAATGGAAACTCTAGACCATAGACTCTTAGGGAAGATTTCCCCTAGGGAAACTTGGAGACCAAGTTTTAGCACTTGGGGACCAAATGCTAAAAGGTCCTTGGTATGTGGTGTGTGCACATGTCAGGGAGAGAAGGAGCAGGAGAGAGTCAGCAGTGGACTTAGCTTGAAGCCCCCAGAAAGTGACTGTCACAGGCTGCAGGTGTGTCTGCGTGCCAGGAGACCCAGGTACCTCTGCCTCTGGCTTTGGGATTTTGTTGACTTGCTTCTCTTCCTCATGATTGGGGATTGGTATCCACTACCTTCAGCCCCCTAATTCAGAATCCATTTGTTCTTTTAACCCCACTTATAAATGACTATGAGTTAAATATTGCAAAGGCAGTAAGTGAAATACAGCAGGAGAAAAATGTTGTGAGTGTGGTCCTGTGCATACTGTCAGCTGCATGGAGAGATGGTAGTGGACGCTCAAATGCATCAAGAGTACTTCTGAGCTTAAGTTTTTTTCTAAGAAAGAATGTCTTGGGGGAGGGGCAAGAAAAGTGTCAAACAGCCTCACGATTTCAAAAATAGTAGCAAAGAAAAGAGGTTTTGGGTTTTAAAGGCATGAGGGTGTCTTGAGTCTCTTTAGCTTTGTGTATGAAGTGACTGGATGGGGTCAAACTGGGGTGCTTTACACCCCACACTGTAGATGTGACTAGGGAGACACACCTGCTTCCAAGAAGGTCTTACGAAGAAGCCTTCCTGTGTCTTGCATTCTTTCCCTTCCTTCTGGATTCTTTCCTTAACAATGAAGCGTATGTTTTGTACTTTTTTGGGTGGTGGTCTGTAGTAGTAACTTCCTCAGTCTCTATTTGAAGTTCTTTCTTTTTCTTTCTCTCTTTCTTCCTCCCTCCCTCATTCAAGAATGATGGCTTTCTGGTACACAATTCTATGCAAGCTGTTGTCTTCCTTTAGCAATTGGAAGATCTTCCATTGTCTCCTGGACTCTATTGTTGCTGATGAGAGGTCTGCTGTTAGTCTATGTCAAAATTTCGAGTTTTAAAAGATACTCACTTTGTCTTTAGCATTAGGTAGTTTCACGATATTGTGTTATTACATTAATTTTTTTTTTTTAATCTTACTTGTGACTTGGTGAGCTACTTCAACCGAGAGTTTGTATCATTCCCAGTTCTGGTAAATTCTCAGTCATTTTCAACTATTGTTTCTCCCCTAGACTATCTATTTTATGCTTCTGGAACTCTGCTGATTTTTCCATTTTACTCTTTCATATCTTAGATGCTCTTTCATATCTTATATTTCATTATTTTCCTTTGCTACTCTCTAGGGAATTTCTTTAGCTCTGTTTTCCAATTCATTAGTTTTTTCTTCATTTGTATCTAGTCTACTGTTTTACCTTTAAAATATATTTTTATTTCTATTGACTTTTATTTATTAAAGTTCTGTTTTGTTCTTTTTCAGACCATTTATTTTTTAATAATGTATTTTGTCAATTTATGATTTCTTTTCCATATTTTATATCATTAATAATTTTAAACAGATATGTAATATTTATAGTTCATTTTCAGATTGTTTTATTGATTTCAACCCTATGGAGTGGCTCTCCTATTTCTTGTATCTTCTGACTTTCCCTGATGGTGGATCACTGCCTCCTGTGATACAAATTTTGAGTGGCTGCCCATCTCCTTTGTGAATTATTTTTTCTCTTGTGGGTTTTAAGCACATGAATTGTGGAAGTGATGCTACAATGTGGTTTTACATTTGCCCCCAGTGGGTCATCTTGGTGGTTTCACTGATCTAGAAACAGTTTTTAGTATTTGCTCACTGACTTGGAGGGCCCAGAGCATACTGGTGCTTTGTTTGCCATGAGAAATTATTCTCACACCCAGAATCTCAGAGGCAGGGGCCATGCTTATAGGATGGACTGACTCATAAGCAGGACGCTTTCAGAGTCCAGCACTGCTGTGGTCAGCCCTGATCTGCTGCCCCCTTTCCTGTTCTCCATTATCACAGCCCCTCTTAGCCTTGTTGTTAGAACAGCCTCATTGCAATACTTAGGCCTCATTTTTGTTGCTGTTCAGGTACTCAGTTGTGTCCGACTCTTTGTGATCCCATGGACTGCAGCACGCCAGCCTCCTCTGTCCTTCACTAACTCCCAGAGTTTGCTCAAACTCCTGTCTATTTTTTATTTCTATTTTTTTACTTTACAATACTGAATTGGTTTTGCCATCATACATTGACATGAATCCACCACAACTCCTGTCTATTGAATTGGTGATGCCATCCAACCATCTCATCCTCTGTCATCCCCTTTTCCTCCTGCTTTCAATCTTTCCCAGCATCAGTGTTTTTTCCGATGAGTCGGCTCTTCACATTAGGTGGCCAGAGTATTGGAGCTTCAGCTTCAGCACCAGTCCTTCCAATGAATGTTCAGGATGGATTTCCTTTAGGACTGACTGGTTTGATCGTTCAGAAGCCCATGGCCTACTTCAGGCCTTACCCGTTCTTTCAGGTTGTGCAGGGAAAGAGGGTCATGACCTAGTTTTCCCCTTCTTCCAGCCCCCTCTTCCCCCAACTGCTGGGCTTCTAGGCTTGGGGCAGAGGGGAGGGACTCAGAGGACACAGGGCTCACGACTTTCTCCTTAGTGCTTGGCTGCCCACCATCAGCCACCGTCTTACTCTTTGCTATGGAAGCTGCCTGAGTGCTGACTGTTTCTGTGAGTTCTCGGAAGGTCCCTATGGGGTCCTCGGTGCAGGCCATGTAGTCTCTGCCAGACCTCTTGGGAATTTCTGCCTCTTCTGCTGGGGCTTGGATTCCACCACCTACCTATCATCCACTCAGCCAGTCTGGATGAAGGTGTTTGGTCAGAAGTTGGGGCTGCGGGCTGCTTTCTGTTGCCACCCTGTCTGTAGAGCTGCCCTGGAGAATCCTAGACAGAAAGCACGCTCCATCCCTTAGTGTGTGCATTCCCGGACTCGAGAAGACACTGGTCGAGACTTTCCCAGGACTAGCGCTCGGTTAGGTCCAGACCAGGTGTGGCAGGTGGCTCACTGTTCCGTCTTCCCTCAGGGAACTGGAGTCAGGACAGACTATCAGTCATTGATCAATCGGTCAGTCACTGTGCATGGGTGCTTCCCGTGAGCTGGCATGTAGCAGTCTCTTGGCAGCAGGCATAAGCAAGCAGAACCAATTCTGACAGCTGTGCACTGAGTGTCCACTGGATGCCAGAGACTCAGTGAGGATGCAGTGATGAGTGAAACAGATGGGCACCTGCCCCCCTCAGCGCTCTCGACCGGGCCTCTGGCTGCACTGCCTGGAGCCTCCTCGGTGGTGGCCGCGTGGTGCGATGTGGCAGCTCATTTGCATGAAGAGCAAGGGGGTCCTCCAGACGGAAGTCTCTCTCGGCTTTCACAGAGCTGACCCATCAAGGACCACGTGAGATGCAGACCAGGCCAGGAGTGGAGCAGCCCTGGGATGAGGGTGGACTGTTGTGAATGATGACTTTGTGGGGCGTGGTCACTCTCTCTGTGTCACTGGGCTTTATCTCTGCCTGTCCTCTTCTTTCCTGAGCTCCTGCCAGGCTGTGGACTGTCTACGTCACCCTCAGGGACCCAGGGCTCTCCTCTGTGCCCAGGAAGGGGCTCTGACCCCGCAGAGCCACGCAGAGTGGGTCACACTCTTCCTGGCAGTCGTGGGGTGCCTCGGGTGACCGCTGCTGTCCCTGGAGGCCAGCGCCTCCAGAGGGTGCAAAGGTGCAGTGAAGACTTGTTCCAGGAAGAGCAGGGCCACCTGGGCCCTGCTCAGAGGGAGGCTGGAGTCAGCTATTCCCATTTTTCTACAAATTTAAGTCATTTTGTGTCCTCTCTGATGTACCTGTGTGTTCAGCCTTTTGTCTAACTGTGAGATAAAAGACTTCATCTTTTTTTTTCCAGGAATTCCAGGAATTAGCAAGCAAGTTCAGGAGGAATTAGTAAGACTGAAACCATTGAGCTGGTGGCTTCAGCTTAAATCAGACGAAGGGCGTACCTAAGATGACAAATGATTCTGGGTCCCCTGTGGATCTGGGACTCAGGGGGCCTGAAGTGCTGCCCAGGGAAGGATTCTGGGTGCTGCAGAAGTTCAGGGCAGAGAGTGCAGGGCTTGACTAGTGATGTCTGCACCAGTCGCAGGCTGGGGATGGTGCCTGGCACACCTACTGTTTTGGCTGTGCCTGGGGGAGTCAGACAGTCACCCAGGCTCTTTATTCAGCGGGCTGATTCAGTTGGTTCTGTCAAACCAGTAGCTAGCTCAGTGGGGGTAAAAAATCAGCTGAAATGTGTTTAGTATAATGTAGGAAAGAAAGGAAAAAAAATATCCATTTTATAAATTCTGTTTTTCACTGTTTATTCAGCCAGGTTGGTAAATCATGGACAACTTTAAAAGGTGAATTAAATCTGAGAGCTTCTAACTGCTGGTCTGACTCTGCTGGAGGAGTCACTCGATGAGATTTTATGATTTTATTACACTGTCTTTGTAAATGGTTTTCAAAACGTTTTACATTGAGTACGTGATTTTGTTCTTACTGGATCCCGGGGATGCTCAGAGGTGATCTGACCAGTCGGCATGAGTGGGCGAGGGGCTGGCCCTGATCCTGGCTCCTTCTGTGGTGCTGTGAACTTTCTGAGTGTCCTCTGGGATCTGGAAGAGTCTTTCATCCAGCTTGTTACTGTTGCTCTGCTCTCAGGGGGCTGGGTCCTGTAGGCTGGTGCAGGGACTTGGGGTAGCGTCTACTCTGGCTTGAGAGGCCTGTTTCCCCAGCAGCTGATGTATTAGACCCCACTGCCCTGATAGAATGCTTCGGGGTTTGTAGGATGGAAAATTCTGTTTGGAAATGAACACAGCCCATAGTCATCTGCGCCCTGGAGTTGTCAGCTGAGCGTCTGAGTCACCCGCACTGTCTCCTGGCGCCTGCGGCCTCCTGGTCCACCTACAGTGGTCTGAGCTTGGCCATATTTGGCTTTCTTGAGCTGGTTGGCTTTGGACACGTCTTTCAACCTGCCAACACCCGAATGGGGACCCAGATCCAGCCTTGTGTTTAAGTGTCAGGCAGTAGAGACATCCAGAGATGTGGGGCCGTTTACTGAACATAAATCAGTTCTCGGCTGTGCCTTGCATTCCTTCGGTTCTGAACAGTTTAGCCTCATGACAGCCGTGTATTCTCCCCCTGCTCTCCCCAGCCCAGACATCCATTGGATTTATTTCTACAACCAGGTGCTTTGAGGATCACAAGGGGTTCCCCTTTCCTCCAGCATATTCCTTTCCTCCCCAAATTTGCAAAGTATATCGCATCCACTATCTCATTGAGGTAGGGATTCATCTTATCCCCGTTTCACAGAAAAGAAGAAAAAGACTCGAAGAGTTTGGGGAATTTGCCTAAGGTTACACAGCTAATAAAGATGGAGCTTTAAATCAGTTCTCGGCTGTGCCTTGCATTCCTTCGGTTCTGAACAGTTTAGCCTCATGACAGCCGTGTATTCTCCCCCTGCTCTCCCCAGCCCAGACATCCATTGGATTTATTTCTACAACCAGGTGCTTTGAGGATCACAAGGGGTTCCCCTTTCCTCCAGCATATTCCTTTCCTCCCCAAATTTGCAAAGTATATCGCATCCACTATCTCATTGAGGTAGGGATTCATCTTATCCCCGTTTCACAGAAAAGAAGAAAAAGACTCGAAGAGTTTGGGGAATTTGCCTAAGGTTACACAGCTAATAAATGATGGAGCTGGAATTTGAACCTAGCAACTGTTTTCTGAGTGCTTACTTTGGAAAAGCCTTGCCGTGATTATGTTGTTTCTCTTTTAATCTGGAGAGCCTGTCATCGAGTTTTGAGGTTTTTCTTGTTGTTTTTTTTTTTTTTTTTTCTGCAGTTTCAACTGCAGCCCATATGCAGGCAGCACCAGGCTGGGGACCTGCTCAGACCTCCCTCAGGGGAGAGGTGTGGAGGAGTGAGAAATGGGCATCGTCACGGCTGCCGTAGCAGCACAGTGGCCCAGTCCAGACCTCAGATGCAGGACGGCAGGGTCCCAGGTGTCAGGTCCAGTTTCTGCTCTGCCCAGGTTCCTCCAGGGAGTGGGTGCACCCATTCTGAGCTGGGAGGCTGTTGGCACCCATGGAGCACTCACAAGCAGAGGGTGCATCCTGGCCTAAGCATGGTTGGTATGTTTAGAACTATCTCCAGGGACTGTTGTGGGTATTTATCTGCAGGTTCAGAGATAAAAGTCAGGGAGGTGGGTCAGTAAGAAATGCTTGGGTTGACGTCCACTTGACACAGTGGCTTTTTTCCCAGGGACTTAGGGCAGCCGGATACAAGGGGCCTATTTTAGGGACTTCCTTTATCGGTTTGGAATTGTCACTGTCTGCACTGCAGTCAGATGAGACTAGCCTGGATCTGCCTTCCCTGCCTTGAGAAAGAACCATCACACAGGCTCGCCTTCTTTCCCAGCGGGCTCACGTGTCTGGGCCCTGCGTTCTCTCCCTGCTGGCCTGCAGACATAGCCTCCTGATTCACTGTCTAATTTAGGGCAGAAACTTGCAGAGCAGTGTCAAGAGGGGCTGTTTTCACTTCTAGATTTTACACACGCTTAATGTTCTTGCTTTGAATAGGCTCCAAGAGGATATAATAAATAAAGCTGTGCACACATCCATCGTGGCGGCAGCCAGCCTCACTGGGAGCTGCCTGCTTTGGGGGATAAGCCACATTTCTTTCCCCTTCTTTTTCCCTCCCCTTCCCTTCCTTCAAATATACTTTTCCTTCATTAGACAAAACAGTCTTCCAGGGCAGAAAAGGCACAGCACTTGCATCTCTAGCACCAGATATTTTGCCATAAAATTATCTGCCTCTGGCTTTTCTTCCCAGTTTGATCCCATTTATTCTTGAGTCAGACACAGCCGTCTTGGGCTGCTGCTGTGTTCTATAGGATGACACAGTTCAGACCAACTCCTACTTTATGTAATGGGACTTCTAAAGCGGGCCGCCTGTTGGGAAGGCCCAGGAAGCCTCCTGATCCAGGGTTGTGCTCTTCAGTGCTTTTCACTGAAAGGAAAATGGGGGAATGAAAATGGATCGTCCACCATGGAGCCCAGGATGGGGTGGAAACAGCACCATGACGGGGACCAAGTTTCGAGCCACGTGTGGGTGTTACAGGAACCAGGTAAAGCTTCTTGTGCAGCCACAAGGCTGAACAGTCTTCAGTGTACTGCCCACACCCAGCCAAGGGGTGAGCAGACATTTGTGTCTGTAATGATCAGTGGGGAATTTTTAGGTACACCTACTAGCTTAGAGAGGGCTTCCCTGGTAGCTCAGCTGGTAAAGAATCCACCTGCAATGCAGGAGACCTGGGTTCAATCCCTGGGTTGGGAAGATTGCCTGGAGAAGGGAAAGGGTACCCATTCCAGTATTCTGGCCCAGAAAATTCCATGGACTGTATGGTCCATGGAACTGCAAAGAGCTGGACACGACTGAGTGACTTTCACTTTCACTAGCTTGGAGAAGGAAATGGCAACCTACTTCAGTATTCTTGCCTAGAAAATGCCATGAATAGAGGAGTCTGGAGGGCTACAGTCCATAGCATGGCAAAAAGTTGGACACAACGTTGTGTGCATGCATGCTAGCTATGTGTGTGTCTGTGTTTGAGTGGTAGTTTGGTGAGGATTTCATGCATTTTGTTTGAATTTGAACCTTAGCTAATCTTCTCGGCAATGCTTCATGTTGGGTATGTCTCATATTTGACATTGGGATTCCAACTTGCAATTCATTGTATTAATAGATGTTTCTTTTATTTCACCTTTTCTTCTCCTGTCTTTTTCAAGAGAGTGGGGAGAGATTTATGTATGGGTGATGCAAAGTACATCATGTTATAGAGTGTAGCTTTTTAATTTTTATTATCTTTTTAAAGAGATTAGTGGTTTGGACTCCACTGGACTGAGTCGAGTTTAGAAATATTAATAGCCATGATCCATTGAGTGTCTAGTGTATGCTAAGCTTTAAATCAGGATCTTCATGTGAATTATGTATTTTAAGTCTCAAAAAAGTTGTGTGCCATAGATATGCATATTTTAACTGTACCAAGAAAGGAACTGGTTCCCCATGGCTAATGCTGTGGTGCTCCATACAAGTTGGGATCTGAATGTCGAGCGTAGGGTTGGAGGTAGAGAGTGAGACTTTTAGCTTAAATTCCTGGTAAAGAAAGAGATGAGTCTGGGGCTCCCTCTGCCCCCTGCCCTGTGCCCTGACAGGATGTGTGCATGCTCAGTCATGCAGTCGTGTCTGAATCACTGTGACCCCATGGACTGTAGCTCACCAGGCTCCTCTGTCCATGGGATTCTCCAGGCAAGAATACTGGAGTGGGTTGCCATGCCCTCCTCCAGGGGATCTTCCTGACCCAGAGATCAAACCTGTGTCTCCTACGTTGAAGGCAGATTCTTTCCCACTGAGCCACCAGGAAGCCACAATAGAATATGACTCAGCTCTAAAAGAAAAGGGGACCCTGTCATATGTTATCATAGAGATGAACCTTGAGAACTTTATGCTATGTGAAATAAACCAGACACAAAAAGACAAACTCTGGGAGATAGTGAAGGACAGGGAAGCCTGGCGTGCTGCAGTTCATGGGGATGCAAAGAGTTGGATGTGACTTGGCAACTGAACAACAAAGAGACAGATCTTATATGATTCTACTTGTATGAGGTGTACAAAGCAATCACACACTCAGAAACTAGAAAGGTGGTTGAAAAATGGTTAAGACGGTACTTTTTATGTTTTGTGATTTTGTTTTTAATTGGAGGATAATTGCTTCACAATGTTGTGTTGGTTTCTGCCATACTGTGTTTTGTGTTTTTCACCACACACAAAAACTAGGTCTAGGATAATTGATACCCAATGATCCTTCAAAGATAAACACAAATGGGACTTCCCTGGTGGCTCGGTGATAAAGAATCTGCGTGCCAATGCAGGGGACGTGGGTTCGATTCCTGATCTGGGGGATCCCACGTGCCTCGGAGCAACTAAGCCCATGTACCACAACTATCGAACCCATGTGCCTGAGCTATTGAAAGCCTGGGTGCCCAGAGGCTGTGCTCTGCAACAAGAGGGGCCACCACAGTGAGAACCCTGCACACTGCACCTAGAGAGCAGCCCCTTCGCACCACAACAAATGCCCAGCCCAGCCAACACATAAAAATAAACGCAAATGACTTTGAAGGAAGTTCTCCATCTCAGGGTCCTCAGTGCTTTCATAAATAAGCAATCCTGGCTGAGGACGAGCTAACAACATAAAACACCAACCTCATAAAAAATAAACCTCCATGTACAAGAGCCAGCAGGTGTAACAGGCAGCAGAGTTGGTGCCCTGAGAACTGAAGCGGCAGGGTGCTGGGAAGGATCCATAGAACAAACTGCTTGAAACGGGTGAAGAGATACAAGAAGAAATAGGAAGCCTAATAGAAGAACAGTGCTTTACGAAAAAAGAGAAGGTTTGAGCAAAGAGCCCAGTAGTACTTTTGGAACTGAAAAATGATCACTGAGGTAAATAAGTTAATGAGATGGATGAAACAGCGTAGACACAGCTGAAGATAAAGTCTGTGACTGGAGGTTAGACCTGAGGAAATTGCCCAGAATTCAGCGCTAAGAGATTAGGTGCTGATTCTGTGAAAAAGCAGATAAAAGAGTCAGAGTTGGAACCGAAAGATTCAGTGTATGTCTAGATGGTGTTCCAGGAGACAAGAGAAAGAAAATGGTGAAAAGACATTATTTCAGAAGCTAATGCCAAGGACATTCCCAAACCGAAGGAAGATACTGCTGTGTAGATTGCAGTAGTGCACTGAGGATTGGGTAGGGGGATTAAAAATGCATCGGCGTCTGGACACTCAGCATGGAAAACTGCTGGAAAGTCAAAGAGAATGAGAAAATATTAAAAGCAAGCAGGGTGAAAAGACAGATTATCTGCAAATAGCAGACTTCATCAAAACCACAACAGAGGTTAGAAGACAACGCAACACTGTCTTCCAAGTGCTCAGTGGATATGAAAGAATTCTACACAAAGCCAGAGCATCTTTCAAGAGTTAGGATGAAAAGGCGTTTTTCACATCAACAAAGACTGAACGCGTTTACCTCTAAAGTGGTCGTGCTGAGAGAGCAACCAGGAGACACATGTGAACAAGAAGCATTCATCGTTTCTTTTCTTTGAAAGAAGGCAAAGATTTAGGATGATCTGAAAACAAAGGATTTGTAAACATTGAACAATAGTAAAGTGGAAGATTATGATGGATGGGATGGTGCAGAGATCAAAATTTAGTGTGTTCTTAGGTCTTCGTGTTTTGCAGAGGAACTGTGAGCTCTCATTTAAAATCCTCCATATTTCAGAAGAAGAGAAATATTCAGATGTTGCCTTGGGACCCCCATTACAATCACTAGAACCACAGTTCACGCGTCCTGAATTCTTTCATTTATGTTATTTTATTTCATCTCACAGCAACCATATGAAAGAGATGATGGCTCCCATTTTGCAAGGGGACAAAACAGGCGGTGTGTTTACTTTTGTACCCCCAGCCCTCCAAGGACTGCATGGCTATAAGTGTGCTCCGGAAATGGGACCTGGCGACCCAGCAGAAGTCAGCGTGTGGTCACAGCGTCAGGAAGGTGCTACCTGGACTGTCCGGCCTCAGTCCCCGCCATCCACAGGGCCCTGCCCCCACCGCTTACCTCCTCGGCAGATGGCCTCTCTAGTCTCCTGGGTGACAGGTGCCCTTCAGCCCCTCAGCCCCGGCTGTGCTTCCACCGTGGGTCACAGCCCAGCAGAGCTTCCCAGGTCTTTGTTGTGGCTTCTCAAGGTGTCTGTGAGAGGCTGGGTGCCGTTGAGGCCCCATGTTGCCAGTGAGACCGGAGCATCCGAGCACCCGCCCCCGCACACCTGCCAGGCCACCTGCCCGCTGCCCCACCACCGCCACCCCCCATCCCAGCTCACTGTGGTCTCAGAGCTCAGATTTCTTCACCTGAGGAATTAGCAGCAAGGACACTAGCATCTGGGTGACAATGACTGGGAACCAGTTGCTAGGCTGCCTGAGACCCTGTTCAGTTACACTGGGGGTGAGGGCCCAGAGGTCCTCCTTCCCAGAGGCTCAGTCAGCGTATCTGCATCCAATAGAAGGCTTCTTCTTCTCAGGTCAACTTGAGAGTCTCTGTCTCTCTGTATATTTATATATATTTATGTGCTGTGCTAAGTCGCTTCAGTTGTGTCTGACTCTTTGCGACCCCATGGACTGTAGCCCGCCAGGCTCCTCTGTCCATGGGATTCTCCAGGCAAGAGGACTGGAGTGGGTTGACATGCTGTCCTCCAGAGGAGCTCCCTGATCCAAGGATCAAACTCACGTTACTCACGTCTTCTACATCGGCAGGCAGGTTCTTTCCCACTAGCGCCACCTGGGAAGCCTGAATGTAGGTATAGAATATGCCAGATTAACCGGTGAAGCCTGTGCGGATACACTGTGGTGGGTTTGTGTTTGGGTTTGTTTGGTCTGGACTTGCTGTGTGGCTCCCGAATCGCCTGCTGCTCTCAGGCTGCCGCAGCCCTCAGCTGGCCGCCCCACCTGGCTGGCACGTAGAAGGAGGGGAACTCTGAGTCACCGGAGGTGCCCGGATATGTAACATATGTTAGCTGCTTGTTTCTGGCTCCTCACACTTCGCCATCATCCTAGGAGGGTTTTGAGGCTGTGTAGCGTCTGGGTGGACCTGAGTTCCATCCCTCTCCATGTGGCTTTCCCGTGCCAGGAGGCCTGGTGGACAGGTGGTGTCTTGGGAGCAAACAAGGCTCGTGATGAGCACCACGTCTCCTCCTGTCTCTCCGCTTCCCCCTGAGAGACCCTGGCGGTGGGTCCTGGGGCAGCTGTGGTGTCGAGCCGTGTCCTGTACTATTGTAATGCTGAGACAGCATTACAATTTACCAACGGGGCTTGAGGGTTGGGTTACCCCTTCCTTCATGGCACAGCCCGAGGTGGGGGGAGCAGCGTCCACCTGGCAGTGTGGGCACCTGGTCTCCCATCTGCCTCACCCATTCTCAGATGTGTCCTGGGAAAGCCCGAATCCTGTTTCTCCAGCTGTGAATTCTGGGAATCAATCTCCATGTTGTCAAGAAAATTGAGTGTGATGATAACAAAAGAAGATGCTTTGTAAACCTGAACACACAGCACTCATATAAGGCATCGTTCCTCTTGGTGTTTAGAGAATAGATTGGGGAGGTTAATGGCCCTTGGTGTTCCATATTTCAGTGCCAGGAACCATGAGACCATCTATGTATATATTGATTAGTGATGAGGTACGGAGGCCAGGTCTTTAGTCATAGATGCACGCGATCATGCAGTCACTCAGGAGCAGGTATTTACTGAGCACCTGCTAATCGCCGGTGTCTAGGGCCATGAGGGAATGGGTCAGTGGAGTCGTGAGCCATGTTCCCTCCAGCTTCCCAGATTCAGAAAAATCAGGTGCATTTTTCAGAACTGAAGTGTATTCAATATAAAAGATTGTCCCTTATACCGGTAATATCTTTCTCCTGTGCTTTGGTTGACAAATGTCTTCTCTTTTATGAAATGATGGTGATAGTAGATAGTAGTTGAGTTTTGAAAAATTGCTCAGATAGCACATTTTTAAAAAGTGTTACCAGTCCTTGAAATCCAAAAGCTTAGGACCCTCAGGTCCAACTCAGCCTCCTGCCCATCATGGACCGCTCTTTCCCTTCCTCACAGGTGGTCATCTGACTTCTACTCCGATGATTCTGCGGAAGGGGTGCCTCATAGACTCACAAAACAGTCATTCCGGTTTGGGAGAGCCTTTGGTTTTTTTTTGAAATAAGATAAAGTTGAGATATACCATCCTGGGACTTCCTGGTGGTCCAGTGGCTAAGACGCCACACTCCCTGATGCAGGGGGCCTGGGATCCGTCCCTGATCAGGGAGCTAGATCTCACAAGCTGCAACCAAAGCTCCTGCATGCGCAAAGGAGATCGAGGATCTAGTATTCTGCAGCTGGGACTCGGTGAAGCCAGATAAATAGATATTAAAAGAAGTCTGCCATCCTTAGACTTTTGCCCAAGAGTCTGACTCCTTCCATCTGGAGCGAACAAAATGCATTTACCCTCTGGATTTCTAATGTGTTCCTTCTCACTTGTTTTCCAGGCTTCTCACTCCACTTTCTTCACCCAGTTCTCCAGGGCTTCATTCTCACCCTTCACCTTCTCTGGGTCACCTGCTAGAGATCCCTCGAGGGTCCGTCTCCTAGAGGGTCACTGGCCCAGATGTGGGCTGATTTGGGCGATTCCTGCCTGCTTGGTCCTGAGAGCAGATCGAGGAGGAAAAGGTCGTTTTTGCTTTTGGCAGCTGTGCTGACTGCTGACTCACAGTGAGTTACAGTCTGCTCGACCCCGAGGGTCTCCACCATCTAAATCCCTGATAAGCCAGGGTGCTGCTCGCCTTCTGTTTGGGCAGTGACGTCTTTTCATGTAAGTGCACGACTCTGTGTGCGTGCTTATTATATTTCATCTTGTCAGTTTGGACAGATCTGCAAAGAAGTTTGCGTGGTTTCAGCGGATTTAGGTCACTCGCCTCTTGGTTCAACCTTCCAGCTTACCAGCCATTCCTCCCAGATTTGTGTCAGCAGCACAACTGACAAATCTGTCTTCATCCAAATTTTTAATTTAGCATTTAAAAAGCAAGAGCCAAGGACAGAACTGTGGGTCCCATCAGTAGGGACCATCCAAGCTTAGCCCCATCTGTGAATCTGTGCTCCAGACAGCTGTGCACGGGGGCAGTGTGTCTGCGTGTCAGCCAGCTGCAGACCAGCACAGGGGGACATGTCCACACTGGGGGTGCGAGCTCCCTTCCCAGCGTTGGCAAGGTTACGACTTTCACATTTACCTTTTCAGCCCACATGTCTGGCTCAAGTTCATGTTTTTAATTTGCTGCTGCTCACGCCTAGAATAGTTCAAGCTCCTCCACATCAGATCATTGTCTGTCTGCCCCCGAAAGCCTTTCTCCCTTTCTGTAGTCACTGCTTCGGGGACAGTGCCACCACGGTGGTTAAGCCAGGTGCAGGGTTCCCTTCTCCACATCTTCGTTTTTCTTCTCACTCTACAGCCATTTCAGTCTCCTGGTCCTGGAGCTTCTCCTCCCTCAGTGTTTCATCATCCACCCTTGGACTCTGGTCTGTTTTGTCCTGGTGACTGTAAGAGCTTGTCCATCCTGGAAGAGATACTCTGTCCTGTCTTACTCCATCCTGGTTTATGCTGTCTTACCCCTCCCAGTGTATCCTGTCTTACCCCTCCTGGGGTATCCTGTCTTACCCCTCCTGGTGTATCCTGTCTTTCCCCTCCTGGTGTATCCTGTCTTTCCCCTCCTGGGGTATCCTGTGTTACCCCTCCTGGGGTATCCTGTCTTACCTCTCCTGGTGTATCCTGTCTTTCCCCTCCCGGGGTATCCTGTCTTACCCCTCCTGGTGTATCCTGTGTTACCCCTCCTGGGGTGTCCTGTCTTACCCCTCCTGGTGTATCCTGTGTTACCCCTCCTGGGGTATCCTGTCTTACCCCTCCTGGTGTATCCTGTCTTTCCCCTCCTGGTGTATCCTGTCTTACCCCTCCTGGTGTATCCTGTCTTACCCCTCCTGGGGTATCCTGTCTTACCCCTCCTGGTGTATCCTGTCTTACCCCTCCTGGGGTATCCTGTCTTACCCCTCCTGGTGTATCCTGTCTTACCCCTCCTGGGGTATCCTGTCTTACCCCTCCTGGTGTATCCTGTCTTACCCCTCCTGGGGTATCCTGTCTTACCCCTCCTGGTGTATCCTGTCTTACCCCTCCTGGGGTATCCTGTCTTACCCCTCCTGGTGTATCCTGTCTTACCCCTCCTGGGGTATCCTGTCTTACCCCTCCTGGTGTATCCTGTCTTACCCCTCCTGGGGTATCCTGTCTTACCCCTCCTGGTGTATCCTGTCTTACCCCTCCTGGGGTATCCTGTCTTACCCCTCCTGGTGTATCCTGTCTTACCCCTCCTGGGGTATCCTGTCTTACCCCTCCTGGTGTATCCTGTCTTACCCCTCCTGGGGTATCCTGTCTTACCCCTCCTGGTGTATCCTGTCTTACCCCTCCTGGGGTATCCTGTCTTACCCCTCCTGGTGTATCCTGTCTTACCCCTCCTGGGGTATCCTGTCTTACCCCTCCTGGTGTATCCTGTCTTACCCCTCCTGGGGTATCCTGTCTTACCCCTCCTGGTGTATCCTGTCTTACCCCTCCTGGGGTATCCTGTCTTACCCCTCCTGGTGTATCCTGTCTTACCCCTCCTGGGGTATCCTGTCTTACCCCTCCTGGTGTATCCTGTCTTACCCCTCCTGGGGTATCCTGTCTTACCCCTCCTGGTGTATCCTGTCTTACCCCTCCTGGGGTATCCTGTCTTTCCCCTCCTGGTGTATCCTGTGTTACCCCTCCTGGGGTATCCTGTCTTTCCCCTCCTGGTGTATCCTGTGTTACCCCTCCTGGTGTATCCTGTCTTTCCCCTCCTGGGGTATCCTGTCTTACCCCTCCTGGGGTATCCTGTCTTACCCCTCCTGGTGCATCCTTTAGCAGCAGTCCCCAAACATTCTGACACCAGGGACTGGTTTCATGGAAGACAGTTTTACCATAGACCAGGTGGGGGAATGGTTTTGGGGTGATTCAAGCAAATTGCCTTTATGGTGTGCTTTATTTCTGTTATGATTACCTCAGCTCCACCTCAGATCATCAGGCATGAGATCCCTGAGGCTGGAGACCCCTGCTTCACTGCATTGCCAGGAAGCAGAAGCAGACTGTTTCTGTCCTTATGCTGCTTCCAGCCCTGCTGAAGGTGCTAGGCCTTCACCGTTGGCCTTCACTTCCTTCTCAGCTGGATCGCTTCCTGCTCCCTGGGGCAGCCCCACACGTCACACGTACCTCCTGCTGCTGGTTCCTGGATGCAGCGTGTTCATTTGGGCTTTGCACATGGTCTTCCTTTCACAGCTTATAGTCACTGACTTCTCCTCCTTCAGGGGAGACTTCCTTCCTTTGGGGCTCCCCACCGACTGCTCCAGCCAGGGTCAGGGAGTCCCTCTTCTGGGCAGCGTCAAGCTCGGGCAGACTCATGAGATACTGGGTTGTGTGGTTCAATAGCTGTTGTCTGCCTCCCCCACTGGTCGGGGGTCCCTTCGGACACCGACTGAATTCTCTTTACTGTCATGGCAGCAGCCAGCGCAGGGCCTGGCGACATGTGCTCAGAGTTTGCTGAGCACATGGGGGAATGGCTGGCCTGGCATGCCATGACCCAGTGACTCGTGATTTCCTTTCCCGTCAGTCCTCCAAGAGGCTGTGTCTGTGGCTTCTCTTTGGTTCACGGGCCTTGTCATCTTATTTAAAAAAAGCAAAAGAAGTGCTTTGACGTTGATCAGGTTTTGATCCAAGTCATCTGATTTCTCACCCCCTCTTGGCAAGTTCAACCCCATTTTCACTGTCTGGAAGCTGGTTCTTCCCCTGCCCCCCATAAGTCCCTGGTTGGACACAGGGTGTACTTTCTGGCGACGTCACCACACAGGCACTCCTAGCCAGGTGGCTTCCCACAAGGGGCTTCAACCACGCAGGCCCCTCTGGTCCTGTGCTCGGCCCTCGTTCAGGCCATCAGAATGCTCTCCGTCTGGCTGATACGGGGGTGGAGAGGGTTGCAGACGGGGAGCGGGGCTCGTGTGTGGGAGGCTCCCTGGCTGGGACTGGCTGCAGCGCCATTGCTGCTGTTCATGCTTCATTGGCCAGAACTTGGTCTCCAGGCCACCGTGTCCAGCTGCCAGGGAGTCTGGCCACCGTGGGCTCGCTGTGGCCCAGGAGGAAAAGGACACAGACAGTGGGGCATTAACACTTCCTGCCACACCCTTCCTCAGCCTCGGCCGTTGTACCCCCATGTCCCCGGCTGCACCCTGGAGCCCTGCTGGCCCCAGTGGCTCTTTCCGTGCCCTGAGCATGTTGGCTCTCCTCTCCACTGCCGGGCCTGGGCTTTGCGCCTTGCTCTCTGCCTTCCCATTCTCCGAACTCCAGTCCTCTCTGCTGGCTGGTTTGGCTGGACTTGCCTCCCCATCTCTCCAGTCTCCTAGCAACCCCCTTGCCCTGCTCACGTGTCTGGGCCTGGACCATCTGATCCTTGGCAGCTGCTGGCCCTTGCCATGTGTGTGCCTGGATGGGAGCCTGTCTAAGTCCAAGTCCCAACAGGACAGGAGAGAGTCCTTTCAAATGTCTCATGCTATGAAGTCCTTCCTGGGTTGCTGGCTATGGATTGAGACTATTTTTAGAGACAATTAGACAGTGTGAAGACTAGCAATGAGAGTCATAAAAGAAGACAGTGGAAAACACGGCTTCAGGAAACCGAAGGAACTGGTGCTGTGTGTCTTGGAGGAGACAAGCTTGAAGGGTAGAGCTCATCTTTATATATAAGTACAACGTTGGTTTAAAAATTGCTCTAAAGGGGATGGTGTTACAGTAGACATTCTTTTGTTACTCTGAAAAAGAAGAAAGTGTCTCACATTTTAGTGTGGAATTTTTATGTAAGAGACAAAGAAAGAATTAGTGAATTCCAGAATATTGGGATCTTAGGATGGGGACCCAAGAAGGCAAAGCCCATCTCAGATGTGACCTGCTTGTGCCCAAGGCAGATGGGTAGCTCGGAGTCTTCCCCTGCTCTGTGATTCTTAACAAAAGAATCTAGTGCTATGCTTTTGGCTCATACCTGTTCTGAGAGATGCTCATAGGAAAAGTATTTGTCTGTGGGTGATATTTCCCAACCATTTCATAAGCTAAGCAGGAAAGGCTATTGTCTTGTAGACTCAAGAACTTAGATGCCTGAATTCCATGACCTATTTTGTCATCCACTTGATGGGAACAGGTCACTGCTCCCATCTTGGATGGTCTTGTCCGTTAAGTGGGGATGGATTCGCAGGAGATGTGGTTGAGCCTGGAAAGAAACGAAGTTTTGTCACAGGCTCCAACAGGGATGAACTTTGAGGATTACACTGAGTGAAATATACCAGGCACAAAAAGACGACTACCGTCTGATTCCACTGAGTGAGGTCCTAGGGCAGTCCGGTTTGTATGGTCCAGGATGTTTGTCTTAGTGTATCCTAAAGCAGTGAGAAACATGAATGAATTCTCAACCACACCTGTGAATCCATGTGGGATCTTCCTGGACTAGGGATTGATCCTGTGTACCTTGAGTTGGCAGGTGGATTCTTACCTACTCTGCCACCAGGAAAGTCCAGAATCAGTTTCTTTGCCTTTTCCAACTGTTAGAGGTACTGTCCTCCATCTGCCAGGCTGGCGTGCACGCTTCCTGCACCTACACCTCCATGGTACACACTCAGGACACACATGTTTGCACATGCTTATATGTATGTTCATGTGCCCAGTCACGAGAGGAACTTCCCATCCCTACCCCACCTCCCAGGCAGGCATCCCTCCCTCTCTCAGTCATGACCTGTTGCCATACTTGCTTGATCCCCCATGACTTGGGGTCAGTGGGTGGGGCTTCATAGTTCCTTGGCTCAACCAGGAGGTTGGACAGGGCACTGGTCTTCTTGAGTGGGAGCCCCAAGCCCACAGTTTTATAAGGAGAACTGCCTTTCATCTTTGTGCTCAGCACACTGTCTCAGATGCCAGCAGCCAGGGCACTACTCATCACACAGCTTTGTGTGGTCCAGCCTGTTTTCTAAGGAGAGGATGCTCTTCTTGGTGAGATGCTGAGTGAGGAGAGCAAAGCCAAGCAGGTGACCCTGGACCCCATCCCCTCCTGGATTGTGTGGAGACAGAAGACTCACCATCCAGGACCCAGGTCCAGTCTGCCCCCTTTAGTCAGCTGTCATATCCCCATTTCACAGATGGGAAAAGCCAAATGTTGGGAGGCACTGAGTCAGACATTTGAGGGCACTGTAGAGCTCCGGCACATCAGTTGGGCTAGGAAGAATGGCCTGGTGAGGCAGCAGGTGCCCGAGGCTGGGCGCTGTGGGGAGCGGGCACCATGCAACCCAGTTCTGGAGCCACAGCAGACTCGTCCATCCATCCATCCACTGTGTCTGTGGTGCTTTTCAGATTTAAGAGTTTATTAGCATTAAAAAGGGAAATTCAGGAGTGGGAGGGGATGTCACCAGGGGGGACTCACCAGGAAGTACGTTCACCAGCACGTTCCAAATGATGAATCCTTCTACCACCAACACCCAAATTCTGGAATCAGGGCACAGAGAACCGTGTGCAGGGCCTTACAGGTCCTTTGGTCAACTTGACTGAAGCACAGAATGGGGATGAACTTGTCCAGAGTCACACAGCCCCTAGTTGGGGGGCGGGGGAGATATGTGCCTGGGACCAGCGCACCTTGTCCTGGTCTCCTTGACCTGGGGTGGAGGGGGAAGGGCTGAGGACTGCACCCTGCCTGGTGGCCCCCCTGCATTCCTGTGGGCCCAGGGCCAACTCACACGGACAAGGCCAACAGTGAAAGAACCCCAGTGAACAACTGCTGTTCATTGCAGCTTCATGTATGGCTGTGCTTGCTAAGGGCTTATAAAAATTTTGGAAATCCTTGGAATGGCTCAGAGCTGCCCAGGCTTCAAACGTGTGGCTCCCCTGCCTGGGCTGTGGTGACTTAGGGGAACATGGCTCCAGATGGGTGCCCCCACCACCAGGCTTCCTCCTCGGCTCCCTTAGTCCCTCAGTTCCCTTGGGATTTCTCCAGGGTTTCCACACCCCTTTGCTCTCCTGCGGTCTCCATGGACTAGCTCCAGATCTGAGTTGTCAAAAGATTGTCACCCTTCTGATTGCCATAGGGACTCAGTTGGAGGACAGTCACGTAGATGGGCCAGCGAGGCAGACCTATGGAGTCCCACAGCATCTCTACAGCCCCGGTTTCTGTTCTGTGGATTGTTGCTCCCTCCTGGGAAGGAAAATGAAAGTGCCTTGACCTCTGCCTTCCCCTGGATTCTTGCACATGGGCTTTCTCAGGCATGCCCACCCCCTACCACCACTTTTCCTCCTGGCCCAGCCTGTGGATGCACTGGAGGGCTGGGAAGGGTCTGGGCAGCACCAAGAAGGACCCCTGGTCCCTGTGCCCCACTAGGAGCCACTCTCTCCTCTGTTCTCCTTGGAGAAAAGGATAGAGTGAGAAGCCAGGAGGGCCCAGAGGCTCCGGTCTGGAAGATGTCCAGAAACCTGAGCGAGAAGAAGGGAAATGGCAGCTTGGGACTCCAGAAGGACAGGAAGCAGCACATGCAAGGGAGAGACATGGGAGGTTCTGAGGGAAGAGCTGGAACTTGAGATCCAGAGAAGCTGGAGGGCTCCTCAGGTCAGTCGACTCCAGCCGGGATCCCATGCAGCATTGTCATTGGTGACGAGGACTCTCAGGATGCAGAGGAGAAAGCAGATTCCCTCAGCAAATACGTCTTTTTATACCTGCTGTGTGGGATATGGGCTGAGGAAAGGCACCATTGCAGCTGCCTATGAATGCTCCTCCTGGGGATCCTCAGTGCCTAGGGATGCTCCATCACCTGGAAATGCTTCATCACCTGGGGATGCTCCTCCTGGGGCTGCTCCATCACCTGGGGCTGCTCCATCACCTGGGGATGCCCCAGTGCCTGAGGATGGTCCTCCTGGGGAATTCTCCATCACTTGGGGATGCTTCACCACCTGGGGATGCTCCATAACCTGGGGATGCTCCATTGCCAGGGGATGCTCCATTGCCTAGGGATGTTCCAGTGTCCCAGGATTCTCCACTTAGGGATGCTCCATCACCTATGGATGCTCCAGAATCTGGGGATGCTCCAGAATTCAGGGTTGCTCCAGAACCTAGGCAGAGCCGGAGATAGTCTGGAATGGTCAGGCCCTCAGGCCTGAGCTTTCTCTCCCACAGAGGGGGGACCTGTCTGCTCAGGTGTTCTGTCTCTGGGGATGTTCTTCCAAGTCTCTGAGTCCAACATTCATCCCTCTTTGGCTTTTAAAACAAAATTGAATTAAATAAGAATTTTTATTTTTTAATATTATTAATATGTAAAATTGACACAACATAATTTACCATGGTAACTTTGATAAAATATAGAACTCAGTGGCACCAAGTACATTCACACTGTCGTCCTCTCAGCACCACTATCATCTCCAGAGCTCTGCCCACCCCCTCCCCAGCCCCTGCTAACCTACACGGTACTTTCTGTGTCTCGAATTTGACTATGAGTATCTCCTATAAGTGGAAGCATGCGATATTTGTCTTTGTGGCTCATCTCAGTGTGCATTTTGTTCTCAAGTTTCATGTTGAAGCGTCTGACACACTTCATCAGAATTTCTTTCCTTTTTAAGATTGAATGATGGTCCATTGTACGTATAACAGAGTGTTGATCCCTTTGCCTGTGCCGAGCATCTGTCGACAGGCACTGGGGCTGTTCCCTGCTTTTGGCTGTCCTGTATAACGCTGCTGTGAAGATGGGTGTCCCCGCTTTCTTCTTCTGTATAAATATCCAGAAGCAGAATTGCTGGATCATATGGTGATTTCTATGTTTAATTTTTTGAGGAACCACCGTGCTATTTTCCGTCACATTTGCACCATTTTACCTTCCTACCAACCTTACCCAAGCCTTCTGCGTTCTCCATGTCCTCGTCAGCACGCGTTTCTTTCTGGTGTTCTGATGACACCATCCTAGTGGGTGTGAAGCACCCTCCGCGGCTTTGAGGGCTTCCAGGTAGACTGTGTTGAGACCCTGAAGCCCTGGGGAGACTGTGGGATGATAAGCGAGAAAAGAAACGAGGGCTGCACGGCTGTCCTCTCCGTGCCGGCTTCTTTGTGGGCCTGAGGTGGGACTTGCCCAGGCTGGCTGGGGGCGGCCACTGAGCATGGTCGGGCACCCCCTCCCAGGCCAGGGAGCAGAGGGGTGTGGGTGGTGGGCTGAACCCTCCCGGCCATTGTCCTGAGGCCAGTGGGGAGGAGACCTGGGCAGCGAGGGACTTGGTGGGAGTTGCACCGGCCTGGGAGGGGTGAGGGGCTGGACCACAAGGTTCTGAGATGTGAACATCTGGGCTGGGAGGGACTCTTACGCTCACCGCTGAGCCTCCTTACTCTAAAGAAGGGGCAATTCAGACCCACAGAGGGAAAGCGAACCTCCCGAGCACCCTGAAAAACTGGCTACAGAGTGGGGCCTGGGATTCGGGTCTCTTGGCTTCTGGCTCGGTTCTCCCCCGGATTTGGGTTCTTGGCTTCTGGCCTGGTTCTCCCCTAAATGTCAGGAGAGCATCACCGTGGCTTCGTGTCTGTTCGCAGCTTAGTGTTTGCAGAGGGGCAGCAGCCTCAGGGCCACTTGCGCATTTCATGTTGCTTTTCCATCTCGTCTGCCTGCTGGCTGGCAGAGGCTTCGCGGGGATAAACGAGATAAACGGCATCGACTTTTCTAAGTGAAAGCAGCATCGCGCTGCATGCAGAGTACGGCTGTGAGGGGCCCGCGAGGGTAGAGGACTCGGCTCCACACGGCTGTGTCCCACCTGGATGAGGAGTAGAGCATACGAGATTCTAAGGTCCATGTCCTCTCCCACGTCTGGGGAGGACAGGGAGCCACGTGCGTGTGTGTTTGCGTATATTTGCATGTGTTATATGTGTGGTGTGCACATGGTGTGTACGTGTGTATAGGGCCCCAGGTGTCCTGACCCGACTCCTTTCCCAGCCTGTGCCCGTATCTGTTCAGACCTCATGCATCCACCTGATATTACACGAAATTGGACAAGACCCTGATGCTGGTTTGGCCACAGCAATTTTTGGAAGTTTAACTTAACACAGTCAAACAAAATTGTACCTTTTTTTCTCTTTGATTACCAAAGAATTATTTATTGTACAGAATTTGGAAAACAAACTAATGAAAACATAGCTGGTACTTATCAGGATCTCCGTCGGAAGTAGTCTTCTGAAGGTTGTACATTAATTAACTCATCTCATGTGTGTTAGTTTCTGTTATCATCTCCATTTCCCAGGTGAGGGATCTCAGGTTCCAGGAGGTCATGTGACTGGAATTCGGCCAGCTTGGTTCTGAGTCCAGAGCCCCAAATGCCAGGCTGATCCGCCCCACATGAATGAATGTCACTCGTCACTGCAGATAACCACTAGCAACATTTCTGTTTTTTTTTTAAAATAACATTTTATAAATTGTTCATATTTAGTGGCTTTTCCGTCACATTTGCACCATTTTACCTTCCTACCAACCTTACCCAAGCCTTCTGCGTTCTCCATGTCCTCGTCAGCACGCGTTTCTTTCTGGTGTTCTGATGACACCATCCTAGTGGGTGTGAAGCACCCTCCGCGGCTTTGAGGGCTTCCAGGTAGACTGTGTTGAGACCCTGAAGCCCTGGGGAGACTGTGGGATGATAAGCGAGAAAAGAAACGAGGGCTGCACGGCTGTCCTCTCCGTGCCGGCTTCTTTGTGGGCCTGAGGTGGGACTTGCCCAGGCTGGCTGGGGGCGGCCACTGAGCATGGTCGGGCACCCCCTCCCAGGCCAGGGAGCAGAGGGGTGTGGGTGGTGGGCTGAACCCTCCCGGCCATTGTCCTGAGGCCAGTGGGGAGGAGACCTGGGCAGCGAGGGACTTGGTGGGAGTTGCACCGGCCTGGGAGGGGTGAGGGGCTGGACCACAAGGTTC
Organism: Madoqua kirkii; assembly: GCA_006408675.1. Classification (NCBI taxonomy): domain Eukaryota; kingdom Metazoa; phylum Chordata; class Mammalia; order Artiodactyla; family Bovidae; genus Madoqua; species Madoqua kirkii. The sequence goes on from SJYC01138859.1 coordinate 27,056, forward strand.
TGAGATGTGAACATCTGGGCTGGGAGGGACTCTTACGCTCACCGCTGAGCCTCCTTACTCTAAAGAAGGGGCAATTCAGACCCACAGAGGGAAAGCGAACCTCCCGAGCACCCTGAAAAACTGGCTACAGAGTGGGGCCTGGGATTCGGGTCTCTTGGCTTCTGGCTCGGTTCTCCCCCGGATTTGGGTCTCTTGGCTTCTGGCCTGGTTCTCCCCTAAATGTCAGGAGAGCATCACCGTGGCTTCGTGTCTGTTCGCAGCTTAGTGTTTGCAGAGGGGCAGCAGCCTCAGGGCCACTTGCGCATTTCATGTTGCTTTTCCATCTCGTCTGCCTGCTGGCTGGCAGAGGCTTCGCGGGGATAAACGAGATAAACGGCATCGACTTTTCTAAGTGAAAGCAGCATCGCGCTGCATGCAGAGTACGGCTGTGAGGGGCCCGCGAGGGTAGAGGACTCGGCTCCACACGGCTGTGTCCCACCTGGATGAGGAGTAGAGCATACGAGATTCTAAGGTCCATGTCCTCTCCCACGTCTGGGGAGGACAGGGAGCCACGTGCGTGTGTGTTTGCGTATATTTGCATGTGTTATATGTGTGGTGTGCACATGGTGTGTACGTGTGTATAGGGCCCCAGGTGTCCTGACCCGACTCCTTTCCCAGCCTGTGCCCGTATCTGTTCAGACCTCATGCATCCACCTGATATTACACGAAATTGGACAAGACCCTGATGCTGGTTTGGCCACAGCAATTTTTGGAAGTTTAACTTAACACAGTCAAACAAAATTGTACCTTTTTTTCTCTTTGATTACCAAAGAATTATTTATTGTACAGAATTTGGAAAACAAACTAATGAAAACATAGCTGGTACTTATCAGGATCTCCGTCGGAAGTAGTCTTCTGAAGGTTGTACATTAATTAACTCATCTCATGTGTGTTAGTTTCTGTTATCATCTCCATTTCCCAGGTGAGGGATCTCAGGTTCCAGGAGGTCATGTGACTGGAATTCGGCCAGCTTGGTTCTGAGTCCAGAGCCCCAAATGCCAGGCTGATCCGCCCCACATGAATGAATGTCACTCGTCACTGCAGATAACCACTAGCAACATTTCTGTTTTTTTTTTAAAATAACATTTTATAAATTGTTCATATTTAGTGGCTTTTATAAAATTGGGATTCAGGATGAGTGAAGAGGAGGGCAAAGGGACCAGGAGGAGACTTGGAAACCAGTGCAGGGACAGCTCAGGTAGGAGAAGGAGCGGGCACACAGTTCATGGTTGGCGGGCTCAGGAGACACCTGGGGGGCTCGGTTGGGACGAGGGCTTCCATCCTGGCCAGGATCTCCTAGGCTGGGCTCTGTGGGCGCAGCTGGGGTTGGGGAAACATCAGCATCCCTGTCTGCCCTTGGGAAAATGAGTTTCTCATTCATCTAGTGTGTTAACCTTGAAGAATGACCTTTTGTTTCTGAGTTGTTTGTTGGATCTTAGAATCTTATATGCTTTGAGAATGCGTGTTTCTGCATAGGATGGTTATTTCCTGATCAGAAAATCCACCCACCCAACAGCGTCTGGATCAGGGCTGGATTGCTTTTTTTAAGTTCCTTCACAAGTTGGGATTCCGTGCTCTGGAGGACTCTCCCGTTTCTCACACCTATCCCTCCTCATCCTGCTCTTCCCGTCACGACTTTCTCTGGATATGGATGGCCCCATCCACGCTGTAGCTGCTAGGGACAGGAGGCTTGTTGTTCAGTTGCTCAGTCGTGTCCGACTCTTTGTGACCCTATGGGCTGCAGCACGCCAGGCTTCCCTGTCCTTTGCTGTCTCCTGGAGTTTGCTCAAACTCATGTCCATTGAGTCGGTGATGCTCTCCAACCATCTCATCCTCTTTGCCCCCTTCTCCTCCTGCCCTCAGTCTTTCTCAGCATCAGGGCTTTTTCCAGTGAGTTGGCTCTTCATTTGGTGGCCAAAGTATTGGAGCTTCAGCTTCAGCATCAGTCCTTGCAGTGAACATTCAGGGTTGATTTCTTTTAGGATTGACTGGTTTGATCTCCTTGTGTCCAAGGGAGGCTACTTAAATGCAAATGAACTGAAATCAAACATGATTCAAAATATAGTTCCTCAGTTGCCCTAGCTCCATGTCAAGTGCTTAAAGCTAGGGCCTGGGGCTACCACATTGGACAACCGAGAATTACAGAGCAGCTCCATCATTGTAGAAGTTCCGTAGGACAACACTGCTGTGGCCTGGCTGGGTCAGTCAAGGTCAAGGTCCAGACCTACAAAGACACTGCCATAGCCATTTTAAGAGTATAGATACCTTTAAAAAAATTAATTTATTTGGCTGTGCCCAGGCTTAGTTGCAGCATGTGGGATCTGGTTCCTTGACCAGGGATTGAACCCTGGTCCCCTGCATTGGGAGAGCAGAGTCTTAGCCACTAGACCACTGGTAAAGTCCCTGAAAGATACTTAATGCAGGAATTTAAGGGCTTACAAAGCAGCTAGAAGGGTTACGGGAACAGGTTGCAGGGGAGGCATCGGGAGTGATCCCAGAACCACGCTGGATTGCTAAGGGGACTGAGGCCATGGATGGTGGGAAGCTGGGGGATTTGGACATGGCCTTGCCCAGAGCTGGCTTCAGATCATAGCATGTTATCTGCAGACCAGGGACCAGAAATCCATCACCAGAGCCTTTCTATCTCTACCGAGCAAGAGTAGTAACATGAACACCCTCCCCTCTGGACTTGTTTCAATTCAGGCCTTGACTTGGTCAACCCCACATCCATAGCAATCTGGCCACAGGGAGACTGAAAGTGTGTCCAGCCTCTTTGAGACAGGAGGGTGCAGGAGAGGAGGAGGATGGACGGTTGCTGAGTCAGCCCATCTGGAGCCAAGAGGGACACTAGCTTCCTCCATGGGGAGCACCCCGAGCTGCGAAGGCCAGCCTGGGCTGTCTGCTGAGCCCAGACGGCGTCCTGTCCTCCCTGCGTGAGCCTCGGCTATCTCAGTAACGCGCTGGATGGAGAAGATTAATGGCCTCCTGGTTGCTGCTCATTTGGCCTTTAATGGGCAGAGAGAGCTCGCTTTCTGTTTCAGGTCGGCTGCTCTGCTCTTAAAGGGAACGGAGGCCCCGGGTCACCACGGGCTTCTGCGAAGACCTTGGGTGGCTTCTGGCCGGAGAGAAAGCACGTCCTTTGTGCTACAGGAATGCATCCATCTCCATAAATCAGCTGAGGTTGTGCTGTGTGTGTTCAAAGCCTAGCCCTTGGGAGAGACCCTTCTGTGTGCAGCTGAAGGTGCTGAGGCCAGAGAGGGAGGCTGTGTTCACAAAGCCGATCAGTGGCTCTGAACCCCGTCCACACACACGGCTAATTGGGGGTCCCTTTCTGGCACTGGGGGTTTGGGCTCCTCTTCTGAGGGTTGATGTGGAGGCATGCTGGCCACCGGGGTTTACACTGGGAGGTCGGGGAGGAAATTTGAGAAGGACTCCCCAAGCTGAGAGCAAAGGGAACAGCATACTGAGGGCATGCAAGGGTCCTGGGGCAGGCGAGGACGGAGCTTCTCCGAGTGAAATGGGGCCACGACAGCAGGCAAGGGGTGGACCAGGCTGAAGAAGGAAGTGCAGAGAAGAGGGCAGGGCCGCTGCTGTGGGCTCACAGCCTGTAGCAGAGCCTGGACGTTGAAGAGATTTAACTGGAAGGATGATGGGGCCTGATTCATGATTGATATTTCTAAAAGGTCACTCTGCCTGCTGCCTAGAGACTGGGCCAGGGACGCGCAGGAGGATGAGGGAAATAGAGCTGCTGCCACATCTCAGGCAAAAAACGGGTGGCGGCCTGGACCAGGCTGGGGCACCAGAGGGGAAGTCATTGCTCACAGCCTCTTCCCCGGAAATGCTCCCCTGTGGTCACAGCAGGGAGCTTGGGAAAGCTTGTCCTCTCCGGTGCAGACGGCCAGTCCCAGCGCTGTTTTCCAAGTTGTCCTCACTAGGACATTGCTCTTGTTACGGGCCTCAGGAGCAGAGGCTAGGCCTCTTCTGGGATGGGGTCCTAGGGCAGGTGCATACAGGCAGGCAGATTAAAGAAAAACACTTGGTTTTTTGTCCCCGGGCTCCAAGTTTCAGCTCCTCGGGGGGCCCCAGGGGAGCCCAAGCCCTGAGCTCATCTCCTGTTTGAACCCTAGCAGAGCAGACAGTCCCGAAGCTGGATGATGCCTTGTCCTGGTCCCTCGGAGTAGAGCCGTGGGTGCAGTAGGGGTTGCTGCCCAGGACAGCTGGGCTCCTTCTCAAGTGGGAGACAGGTTCTCCCATACAAGGAAGGTGTCCGCTATGGATGCCCACCTGTGTGCACAGCTTGGTCAGCTGGGCTGCCTCCCTGGGCTCGGGCAGATCGTCCGGGAAGGCAGGAGCTAGAGCTTGCTTAGACGGTGGCATCTTTTCAGCTGGCAGCCAGGAGACCGAGCTTTGAATCAGCTTTGTAATTTGAAAATTGGTCTCTTTGCATTGGGTGGTTATTTCCTGCTAACAGAAGCCGTCAGAGACACAGAGCGCTTCCCTCCCTCCACGCGCTGCTCAGCACCCGTGTGGGGTCCGAGATGGAGCTTTTCCATTCCTGGCGTTCTCAGATCACTGTGTCCTCTTGTCGTGGGCCCCAGGGGTTCTGATGGAGCCTCGGACCTAACTGGGGAGTCATCCCAGGGCACTGGGGACAGTCATGTAGGGTGAGGGACAGTCACGTGGGGTGAGGGAGGCTGAGCTGGGTCTGGAGATATAGCCTCGACAGGGGCCAGCCTGCAGGGCCACATGTGTCTCTTGTGTGTGTGTTCATGTGTGTGCATGCATGTCTGTGTGTGCATCTCTGTGTGTTTGTGTGTGTGTGTCTGTGTGCATGTGCGGGTGTGTGTCCACACGCCTCCCCATCCCCTCCTGGCTGCAGGGCTGCAGCTGTGCTTGGGCTGCGGGACTGAGGCACTGAAGGTTGTTTTCTTGCCCTCTGGCTGGGGCGGCTGTCATTCCTCTTTCCCCCGCGGGCCTGCTCGTTGTGCTTCTCCAGATGGTGCTCTCCCGAGAGGTCCGAGTGCTCTGGGAACGGTTCACAGTGTAAATAAGGTCACCGAGGCTCGGGTGGCTCTGAAGTCGGCCCACCCAGACCAGGCTTTCTGACTGCCTCTGGGCTCCGAGGGGCCCTGGCCTTGACGGCTTGGGGCCCAGGATGCACCCACGCCAGCCTCCTTGGGTATGGGTGTCTTCTCTGCCTTGCTGCACCTTGCCGTTTTTCCCAGCATCATCCGTGGACTCTGGGGTGGTTGGTTGGGACGTGGCCGGTGCTGTGAGAGAGTTCGGGGGGCTGGGGGACAACTGGGGACAGCAGGGAGGCAGGTAACTTTGAGGCTTCGTGTCAGGAGAGAGCTGTGGCCTGGAGGGTCCTTGTGTCACAGAGGGTCACGGCTGCTTCCATGGCCCTGAGAGAAGAGGAGGGGCTGATCCCAGAGCTCCAGAAGAGGCTGGCCAAACCAGGGATTGAGGAAGGAAGGTGGTTCTCACAGATCAAATCAGCAAACATGGTCACAGCCCCTGCTGGTGAACCTGGTAAACATATGACCCGGCCACACTGGATCTGCCTGGTCCAGGGTGGCTCATCCACCCACCTCCACCCTGGGGGCCCGGGGCTGGTGGCATGCTGGATGCTGCCTAACGAGGGTCACGTCAAACACGAAGGGTGTTCTTGGTATCAGACCTGCAGGCCCTTCACCCCGAGGCCATGAACTGGGCACGGGTTGCTTGGCTCATGGCCCCCATGAGTACATACCTAGGGCTAGTGGACACAGCGTCTCCAGCCTCACTCCACAGCCTCTGCTCTCGTGGGTGATGGGAATACACACCTGCTGGTTGTCACAGCGCCCTCGTGCAGCAGGTGCCTTGATGCATCACGTCCTGTCTTCCAGTCTCTTCCTCTGGGGCCTCCTAAGAAAGGCAGAGGCCTGGCCGAGCAGGATCTCCCTCGCTCTAAGCTTGGGAGCCCCCACATTGACGATGGCAGCGAGCATGTGAGGGACAGGACCCCTGTCTGGAAGGGGTTGGCTCCTCTGGGTCTTTGATGGAGACTCGGAGCCCCCATCTACAGAGCACAGGCTGTGCGTTGAGGACAGCTCAGAGGCTGCTCTCCAGGCGGGGAGTAGGGGTGGGGTTCTGATGCCACAGGGACCAGATGGTGTGGTGAGGGAGCAGCTGCCACGAGGGAGAGGGTGCAGACCAGCTGGCACCCATGCGGACCTGGAGGGCTCCTCTCGGGCCCAGCGGGTGGGTCACGGGCACCTGCCCCTCTGTGATAAAATGCCACCCACCCGCCTCTCCTGCCTGCACAGCCGTCAGTAACCTGTCACGATATGCCTCCCTGTTGGGTTCAGGAAAGTCCCAGAGCCCTTGAGGTATACAGCCTGTGGGGGTCCTGTCAGTCAGGTGGCGTGAAACTGGAAACTTCTGTGTGTCACTGGTGTGATGGTGGCAGGACGTGACTTGGGAAACGAGCAGGGGTGGCAGTCCAGACAGGTAGGGGCTTTAGGCACTTGAGCAAGCGCATTCGGTCTGCAGGGGACAGAAAACCAATTCAGAGTAGCTTAAGTGAAGTTACCTAAGGGATAAAGCTGGAGCGCTCAGAGGTGGAGCTGGCATCAGGTGTGGCTGGATGCAGGGGCCCAGCGGTTGTCAGAGTCTGTCTCCGGGACGGAGTGTCTCTGGGATCTGAGGCTAACTTGGGCCATGTGCTCGTCTCTGAACTGACCGTGGTCGAGGACAAGGCCGGTGGTGAAGGCGAGAAGGCCAGCTGGGAGCAAAAGTAACTTTGAAGGGCAAACCTAGAAGGGTGAGCCCAGGTTGACTGTGGGAAGGAGGAGCGCCAGGAGAGGCACCACGTGGTCATCTGGGTCCAGCCTGTCCTGAGGAGGGGGAAGGGGCCCCAAAGGGCGGCAGCAGCTTCCCTGGAAGAACCCTGTGCAATGATGCAGAGAAGAGGGTTATTGAAGGGGGCTTGCAAGTGATGTCCGTGCCTCTGGCCTGGCTCTGGCCACCATCTCCTGGGCAACTGACATGGTCTCCAGATAGCAGGGTCTTTGCCTACAGCATCACCCTATTCTCGCAGCACCTCCTTATCCCACAGAGCCTAGCCAGCAGCCAGTCTCAAGGTCACACGCTGTCGCAGGGCCCGAATTGGGTCAGTCTCTTGGTGGACCTTGTAGACTTCTCGGGGGAGGTGTCAGTGGGCAGATGGGGGAGAACCCACCAGACCCGGGCTGTTGTGGGGACAGTCTTGGAGCTTCGTGTTGCCTTCAGGCCAGAGCCATGCAGAGACGTCTATTCTGGATTCCTCTGGGTCCTGCCCAGGATTTCTGTCCCTCTATCCCCTCCTGGCCACACCCACTGCACACAACGCCATTTCCCAGACGCCAAATGCCACACAGTGAGTCACCCCGGACAAGTGGCTCTCCGCAGCACATGCTGGGCTGCTCCAGTTTCTGCAGGTCAGGAGTTCAGGAAGGGCTCCCTGGGCAGTTCCGGCTTGGGGTCTTGTTGTGGGGTTGCAGTCAGATGACAGGGGAGTTGCTGGGGGCTGGACAGGACCCCCCACCCCCACACAGGCTGTGGGGCTTCCTCACAGCGTGGTGGCCCAGGGCTGGTGTTTCGGATTTTCCACTTACCTTAGAAGTCGCCTCTGTGTCACCTCTGCTGAACTTTATGAGCCAAAACAATCACAGCAGGCCAACCTATGTCAGGAGGGCACATAGATCTTACTCAACCGGGGGGACATCATGGGACCTGCTGTCGTGATTTAAAACCCTCACAGCTGCTGGCTCTGCTATCCAACAACACCCGTCGCCAGACAGGTTTGCGGTACCTGGATGTCACCTTGCTTTGGTTCAACTCCTTCACTTATGATTCCTACTTTTGTTTTGGAGCTCAGGTGCAGAGATTTGAGTGAATTATATCCTTCAGTTCACTGTACATTTGTCAGCATTGATCCATGCAGCGGCTCTCAGTCATTCATTCTTTTTTCCCTGTCTCCTTATCCTATTCTTATTTTGTGCCTCACCTTCTCTAGACAACCATTCTATTCTATTCTATTCTATTTGTATGTGTGCTTATAAGTATATATTTTAACTGCAAGTGTTGCATAGCATATTTCTCCTTTTCTGCATCCTCTTCTTCTCGCTGTGTTTCTGAGATCCCCAAGTGCTGTAATACATACATCTCATGTCTTTTCCACTTAAAATGAGGGGAGAGACGTGTCCAGGGTCACACAGTCTGACCTGGGCTGAGCTCGGACCACAGCAGACCTAGTGTCACACACTGGTGTTTCCACGGTCACCTCCTCAGCTCCTGCAATGGTTTGAAATGAAATGAAAAAAAAAAATACTTGAGAATCTGGGGCGCAGATTGCATTGCCAGGGCTCCTGGTTCCCCCCTGAAGTGACCACTGTCCCTGTCCTCTCCTGCAGGTCCCAGCTGCGGGAGCCCGCGACCGGCTCACGCCAACATGAATGCCAACGCGGCCGCGGGGCTGGCACCCGAGCACATCCCCACGCCGGGGGCCGCCCTGTCCTGGCAGGCTGCCATCGACGCGGCCCGGCAGGCCAAGCTGATGGGCAGTGCTGGCAATGCGACCATCTCCACGGTCAGCTCCACGCAGCGGAAGCGGCAGCAGTACGGGAAGCCCAAGAAGCAGGGCAGCACGACGGCCACCCGCCCGCCCCGTGCCCTGCTCTGCCTGACCCTGAAGAACCCCATCCGGAGGGCCTGCATCAGCATCGTCGAGTGGAAGTATCCTTTGGGCTCAGCTGTGTGGCCTGGGGCGGGTTGTTCTCAGACCACTGGGTCGGTCACTGGGCGTGGTTGGAATGCAGAGTTCTAGGCCCTCCCCAGCCTTGAGTCAGAGCCTCTGGGGACGGGGCCTGGGAAGCTGCCTGTATAGCCAGCTCCGTGGGGATTGTTCTGTACATAAAAGCAGTGTTTAAGGAAACAAGACTAAGGGGTTGTTTCTCCTCGCTTGCTGGGCTGAGCTTGCTCAGGGCTCACTCAGTGCGGGTTGAGATGTCACCTCCTCCTGATCTGTGGGCTGGCACAGCCGTGTGACCTCCCCATGAGGTTGGAGGAGTCCATCAGTGGTCCCTGGGGGATTGGGACGAAGCACAGGTGTCTGAGCTCTGCCCGGGCCTGGCTGAACTCTCCAGGTGCAGCTGGGTTGGGAACCACGAGCCTGGGGAGTGGCGCAGACCCTGTGTCTGCACAGAACCCAGTGGGTGCTGGCTGCAGAGGACGAGGCTTTGAAGGGCTGGGCTCTCACAGAGCAATCCTGCCCAGGAATCGTGGGGTGAGGGAGATGGGAAGGCCCTTGAGGGTGAGTGCGTGTACTCCTAACTTTCCTGGTGAGGACATGGAGCCTGCAGGATGGCACAGACAGGACTAGGACCCTGGACTCAGCGCCAGGCGTTTTCCTAGGAAGAAGCCACTCGGGCAGGCCTGCCATGTCTCCCGGGGTTCAGGGTGGGTGTTAGGTTTCATTGACGACTTTCCATGGAAAGATTTCTAAGTTTGGGGAGTGGATGAAAGGTATAAGGAGATGACAAGAGAGAGAAGAGCATTTCTGTTTAGCAAGTAATGTTTGTTCTGTCAAACCCTGAGCCCCTTAAGTCCCAAATCACTTGAGAGGAGGTGGCCTAAGCCCGGCACAGTTGCAGGACTGGGCAGGGGGTCCTGGGGCCAAGGTGTCTGCCGCCTGGGGCAGAGGCTTGGATCTGTGGGTCCCCGTCGGGCTGCTGTCAGCACCGCTTGGTCAGGGCTGTGAAGGGGCGGCTGGGCCATGTGTCCAGGGTGGGGCAGGCGGCCTGGAGGAGCTGCACTCGCTCTAACCACACCAGAGATTCAGATCCAGGTGCCCTGAACTCACATCTCCCCTCCCTTTCCCCGTGAGTCCAGAGTTTAGGAGAAAGGCACTGGTGGGGGGTAGGGGGGTTTGCAGGAGGCCAACAGTTCAGTGGGGTCCCAAGGGGACCTGACTTGGGCCTAAACTCCCAGCGCACAGTGGGCATCTTCTCTCCACCATGCAGCTTGCTTGCTGGCCTGAGTGGTTTCTGAGCTTTAACACAAGGTGATGAAAGGATAGCCTGAATTTGGAGGCTGGGGGCCGTCAGAGCAGGAGACACCTGGACTCAGCTGTCACCCCCCTGTGGGCAGGGGACAGGTTGATATTTGAGGTCTGGCTCTTGTCCTGGTTGTGGGGGTAAGCCCCAGGGCAGATGATGGGGACAAAGATGCCCAGCCTCGGCTGAGTGGGGACAGGCGAGAGGGAGGAGGCCATGTGGGAGGAGCCTGAAAGAGCCGATTTCCTAAAAACACTTAGGGTGGGACTTCCCTGGAGGTCCAGTGGTTAAGACTTCACCTTCCAATGCAGGTGATGTGGATTCGATCCTTGGTCAGGGAACTAAGATCCCATGTGCCTCCCATCGAAAAAGGCACAAAACCATAAAGTAGAAGCAATGTGCAACAAATTCAATAAAGACTTGGAAAGTGGTCCACCAAAAAAGTTCCCACAAAACTTTAACAACAACAATTGCTTGGGACGATTTCAGAGTGGATCAGTGTAGAAGACTCCTGACAAATTCAGACTTTGGAGCCAGACTTTGTAGTCCGACCCCACCCTTCCCCAACGAGGTGACTCTGGGCAAGTTGACGCATCCTGTCACCTTCTGTGTCTCACTTTCCCCATGTAGGAATGGGGTGACAACTGCCCACCACGCTGCGGTTTGAGCAGGGCGGTCAGAGCAGGGCCTGAGGGGGCAAGCCTTTGGTCAGGATTAGCACCCAGCCTTCCTCCCACCGGCATCCCGACTCCCCACACATCCCTGGCCAGCTCAAAGGCAGCAAGATGATGGAAAAGATGAGTCAGGAGCTCTGGTTCAGACCTGACTATGCTATTTGCCAGCTCAGCCCTGGGAGATGCTGCTTTGTTTTCTGTCTGTCCAGTAGGGAGGCTGGGCACCCGCTGCAGGTCTTCTCAATAGCAAGGTGACACAAAGACTGACGGTGTTTAGGGGGCATGCTGGGTGAGTGGATGCCTAGCTCCACCCTCAGAGCTGAGAGGACCCACCCATAGGCCGCACAGTGTCCAGGGGGCCCTGAACTGCAGGATCACCAATTCCTTCCAGGCCCCAAGCTGCCCTGAGAACTCAGATCCTGGGACGTCCATGGCAGAGAAGTGGACAGTGGACTCTGAGGGCAGGGGTCTGGGTTCTGGCCTGGCAGGTCAATGCCTGCTGTGGGTCCTGGGAGTTTCTTAGGCTCCCTGGGCCTCAGGGGTTTGGACCAGGCCATCTCCAAGGCGTCTGTCTGCTTCAGGACTTGCGAGCTCTGCGAGCCCGGCTTCCCTGGAGATGGAGGCGGCTGCTGCCTCCAGGAATGGCTGCCCTCTTTCTCATCCTCCTCTGGTGAGGCTCCACGGACTGGCCTGGAAACTTGGCTGTAATGGGGAGGAGGGAAGATGCGGCTGGAAGAGAGTGAGCCAGGCCCTTCCTCTGAAGCACTCCCACCCCCGCCCCATGGCCTTCCATCAGGAGTGCAGGGCAGAAGCTGTATGGCCATCGTTGCTCATTTTTGCCTCTGCCTGATATTTTGATGCAGAGATCCGGGCACGGGGACCTTCTTGAGGGTTGGGGAGTGAAGCTTGGCTTATCCTCACGCCCTCCAAACCCCAGCACAACCCGCAGCAAGTCAGGAGACCCTGGGATGCAGGCCGCCCCACCCCCACCCCCGAAAGAAGGACCTCAGTAGATGGAAGAGACCCCTGCACCCAGCTGCTGTCCCCCACCCACACAGCTCATGCTGACCTGCTGCTGGGATCCAGAGCCCCTGGTCACCTTCAGGCTCTCTGGAAGCTGTCAGAGAATAAGGAGGAAGAGAAAAAAAAAAAGAAAAAAAAAAGACTGAACTTCACCTTAAAAGATTGAAAGTATTATCTCCAAATTTCGCTAAAGAGTCAAAGTCAAGGCTCTGCCTTGAGCCCCACAGGGTCTGCCTGTTTCAAGCCAAGCCTTGTCGAGCCCCCAGTGCAGGCGGGTGAGCCTGCAGGCAGGGCGGCCCGGGAAGGGGTTGGCGGGGGCGAGTCCTGGCTGGAGCAGGCCCCAGTCTTTAAAAGCAACCCCGTGCACACATGAGAGAAAATGAAGTCCAGTGCAATCTAAATAAATAAAAGAAGGGAAAAAAGTTTTAGAAATCTGTGTTTACTCTGGCACGCGACTGGCCTCCACTGCTTTTGACATATTAGGAAAAATTTTGGCGGGGCCCCATTAGAAGCACTTAAAAAGGCATATGTTTCTTTTCAGAACACAAGGGGCTTGGAATGTATTGTTTAAACAAAATTCTTATGAATCTCCGATTCATTTATATATATATATATATATATATATATATATACATATACATATCTGTGTATGTTTGTTTCACCGTGGCATTAATTCCTTAACTCCCTCTCCCCAGGCCATTTGAAATCATTATTTTACTGACTATTTTTGCCAATTGTGTGGCCTTAGCGATCTATATTCCCTTCCCAGAGGACGACTCCAACGCCACGAATTCTAACTGGTAAGTGCACCGCTGTGTGCCCGCCTCTGCCCGAGGGCAGTGGGGGCTAAGCTTGGACCACGTGGATTCAAGCTGGAACATGCTTGATGTTACAAAAGCTGGCCGAGCTTGGATGTCAAGGTCTCTTTATTCACATCAGCTCCTGTGTTATCTCGGCCTGTTGTGAGAAAGACTGCTGCAGTCAGGCAGTTGGGAGCAGGATGCACGCGAGTGTGAGTTCTGGGCAGTGGCCCGTGGGTGCTCTTTCCGTCGGCATCCTGGACAGACTGGTGTCTGCTGGAGTAAGTGTGCCTTCTGGATCCTCTGCATGTTTGCTCTCAGGGCCGTCCTTCCGCTGAGGGGGCTTGGCTCAGGTGATTCGTAGGCTCAGTGCTGGAGAAGTAATTTCTAGGAAGCTTGTAGGAAAGTTTGCTTTTGCAGCCAAGATGGACTATTTAGTTAAGAAGATTTTATGTTCTTGGGAAAGGCGGCTTTCCATCTGGATGGTCGGGAGGCCAGTGCCGGCAGTTTGGGGTTAGAACGTGTCCATGGAAAAAGCGTGGAGAGTGTTTACTTTGTGCTGAGCCTGAAGTCATCACAAAGCCATCTGGGCACAGAAGGGGCTGTGGAATGCAGCTGGCCCGACCAAGTGCCTCGGGATCCTGGGCTGCCCGCCGGCTGGGGGGACGTCCTGCCTCTCTCCTCCCCTGCCAGGACTCCAGAGCTTCTCACATGACCCCACAAAGCGCATCTTCTGCGTCGTTGGCAGCTTCCTGTAGTTAGTGACAGGGGACAATTGGTGGTTGTTTCTGGAAGAAATAGGAGAGTACCAGGGCCTCCTTCTCCTGTTGCCAGCCTCTCTTGATATCATAGGGTAATCAATTCTTGTGCTTTTTAGTCCCTGACATTTTCTTGGGCTCCTGCAGCTAGTGTATCTGATGCCTGTTTGGACTTTGCAGCCTTTGCCTCGTTGTCTTAGGGTCAGAGGACGACTCCAACGCCACGAATTCTAACCTGGTAAGTGCACCGCTGTGTGCCCGCCTCTGCCCGAGGGCAGTGGGGGCTAAGCTTGGACCACGTGGATTCAAGCTGGAACATGCTTGATGTTACAAAAGCTGGCCGAGCTTGGATGTCAAGGTCTCTTTATTCACATCAGCTCCTGTGTTATCTCGGCCTGTTGTGAGAAAGACTGCTGCAGTCAGGCAGTTGGGAGCAGGATGCACGCGAGTGTGAGTTCTGGGCAGTGGCCCGTGGGTGCTCTTTCCGTCGGCATCCTGGACAGACTGGTGTCTGCTGGAGTAAGTGTGCCTTCTGGATCCTCTGCATGTTTGCTCTCAGGGCCGTCCTTCCGCTGAGGGGGCTTGGCTCAGGTGATTCGTAGGCTCAGTGCTGGAGAAGTAATTTCTAGGAAGCTTGTAGGAAAGTTTGCTTTTGCAGCCAAGATGGACTATTTAGTTAAGAAGATTTTATGTTCTTGGGAAAGGCGGCTTTCCATCTGGATGGTCAGGAGGCCAGTGCCGGCAGTTTGGGGTTAGAACGTGTCCATGGAAAAAGCGTGGAGAGTGTTTACTTTGTGCTGAGCCTGAAGTCATCACAAAGCCGTCTGGGCACAGAAGGGGCTGTGGAATGCAGCTGGCCCGACCAAGTGCCTCGGGATCCTGGGCTGCCCGCCGGCTGGGGGGACGTCCTGCCTCTCTCCTCCCCTGCCAGGACTCCAGAGCTTCTCACATGACCCCACAAAGCGCATCTTCTGCGTCGTTGGCAGCTTCCTGTAGTTAGTGACAGGGGACAATTGGTGGTTGTTTCTGGAAGAAATAGGAGAGTACCAGGGCCTCCTTCTCCTGTTGCCAGCCTCTCTTGATATCATAGGGTAATCAATTCTTGTGCTTTTTAGTCCCTGACATTTTCTTGGGCTCCTGCAGCTAGTGTATCTGATGCCTGTTTGGACTTTGCAGCCTTTGCCTCGTTGTCTTAGGGAGCCTGGGCTGTGTGTGGAGTCAGGCTCCAGAGCTGGCTGGCGAGCTGAGCGATGACATGGCAAGCGGAGCCTCGGCCCAAGTCCACGTGGCCTGCCAAGGTGCGACCTTGTGTCAGCAGGCAGGAACTCTTCACTATGTCCAAAGAAACACACCAGGGGTGTCCCAGAGGGCCCCAGAAAAAGCAGGGCCTTCCTTGGTGGCACTTCTCCCAGTGCCGTCTCACATAACCACACCCCTCAACCAACCCCATCCTCCATGAAACCCTACAGCCTCTCAATTAATCTGCAACTTAGAAAAAGACTCTGAGGTCTGTTTGGCAGCCAGTGACGCTTTGGGTCGACTCTGGGCCAAGGCTCAGAGGAGGTTGCTATCATCTTAGGTCCCAGGGATGGCCCCTTGCCCAGAGTCCACGAGGGTGGGGGGTGTACAGGTGGGCGCTCTGGGTGGCTGAGTGCTGCTGGCCCCTCCTCACGCTGGGCTGGAGAGCAGGCGGTCCCAGGATGTCCTCTGGGCTGGAGCAGAGGGACCATGGTTTTAAAATCACTCCACAGGGTGATGGACAAGCTCTGAAATAGGCAGTGGTGACGGTCATACAACTGTATGTAAGTTGTACCCTCACAATGGGCAGATTTCCTGGTATGTAAGTTGTACCTCAGTAAAACTGCTGTGAGTACAGGGTGACCCCCACAAGCCCAGCCTAGTCAAGGCTGCACCACCAGTCCGTCTTCCATCTTCCCCCATGAGGGTGAGCCCGTGTGGTGGAGGGGAGGTGGTAGGAGGCAGCCAGGACTTGGGGGACCTTACACTAGGAATCGGGGTACACCAGAAAATATGGGGGCTGAGAGGGGGTTCTAGTTGCTAAGGCAGTTGCTGCCTCTCTAAAGCTCTGGGCTGGGCAGTGACTGTAAAGTAGGGAAATGTGCTCGGATGATGGAGAGTTTCCTCCAGGCTAAATATATATACAGAGACACAGATATACTTATACACAGATACACACAGTCACACATATTCACAAATACACTCATAGACACATACAGACACAGAGACACACATACATGTAGACACACAGTCAGACATATACATCATATACATAGACACAGGTACATACATACATGTGTACATACAGATACTCACAATCACACATATATAGACACAGACACACATACATGTACACACACAGACACACATAGACACATACACAGATGTGTGCATATACACACAGACACAGATACATGTACACAGACACACAGAGACACCTACACAGACACAATTTTGAAAATCCCTCTCATTGGGTGAGGGGGGGTCAAAAGGTGCCTTCAACTGGGAGGTCAGCTTTAACGAGATGAGGGGCGGTGACCGAGGAGCCTGTGGATGGAGCAGGAGGAGACTGCAGCGGGCAGGTGTCAGGCGGGACTCCAGAGACACCTCCCGCGGGGGGAGGCGGGGAGGATGGAAGGAGCCCCAGGCCCGGCTCTGAGCATCTGTGGCAGGTGCAGGGGAGGGGTGGGGCAGGTGGACAGGAGGAACCAGGGGGCCACCAGGGCGGTTCCGCCTGAGAGTGGGAGGGCGATGGCAAGAGCTGAGGGATTTCCAGCCTCGAGAAAGAGAGATTTAAACCCACTGGAGACGGCGGGGGGTGGTTCACACTCACCTGGCTGGCAGCTCCAGGCCAGCAATGCGGAAAGTGGGCTGGGGCGCCAGGTGGAGCAGGGGCCTTGGGTCATGTCTGCAGCCTCTGGAACCCTGAAGCAAGGGTGCGTGCAGCTCTTTGTGGAGCTTTGAGGACCAAAGCTGTCCCCTTGTCCCTCCAGAATGTGGCCCCCAAATCACTGAAGGGCCCCTGAAAGGAAGCTTGTCCATCTCCCGTGACTCCCATGGCTTTTTAGAATAAGAAACTGCAGCCGCAGAGTCCTGCTCAGAGATGGAGGCGATGCTGCACCTGCAGCAGAGGGCCTGGCACCTCAGAGCCTGTGACCCCCTGGGGTTGGGCGGGGAGCAGCAACCGTGTGAGCCCGCAGGGCTCAGAGTCCATGGGCTTAACTCGCCCACTGGCGCCCCTGCTGCTGGGTGTCACAGGCTGCTCTTTGGGAAAAGTGACCCAAATGTTTGCCTTCTTGCGAGTGGGGCCCCATCAGCTTCCCCTCTCCTCATGGCTCTCTCTAGGGTCCAGACAGAAAGAGACAAGCCAGCTGCCCAGAGATGTGTCCTCTGTTGGGTCCAAGAATAACTCACTTAGCAAAGACCCTCACTGTCCAGGAGGAGGGCGTCCCCCTGACACCTGTGGGCCCACAGCCGCCCTCCTGCCCTCGATTTCTTTCCTTCCTTCTACCTGCCTCCTTTCCCCTGCAACCTGCTTAATACAGCCCCCATTTATTTCCCTAGCACTTTGCTTTTTTTCTCTTTCCAGGAGATGAGAATGTTTCAGTATGGAATTTTTTTAAAGGTCTTTTTCTCATTATTTACGTAAAAGTCTGTTTGTTTTATGCTCCATCTAACTTACGCCGTTGCGCCCAAATCCGTCATCTTTGTTATCTTTTCCTGGTGCTAGTGGAGCAGAAGGAAACGTGAACGGGCCTGTGACACGGTGCTTCTTTCCGCATTATTCACAGCCTTGTTGCTGGCAGTGCCACCTGCCAGGCAGAGCATCCTGTAGAAATAATGTGTGAACCCACCCCCCATACCCTCGCTGGTGGCCACTGCCCTGCAGGTAAATTGGACGAGGTCTCCTGAGCTCTGTTGCTGACAGGGTGGACTCACGCTTGTGGAAAACTCCCAGCTCCCAACAGACTCTGAAGTCGGCTCAGACTTGGATTGGGTTGGAATATTAAGAGAATATATTTGGTGTCTGACCTTGTGCAGACAACAGGGCTGTGTTGGGCTTTCTGGAGCTGGAACCAGGTAGTTCCAGAGGGGCGAGGGGCAGAGGAGAGGCCGGAAGAGATAAATGGGGGCTGCAGTGGGGGGAATGGGCTCAGCAGAAGGGCCCAAGTGTTGGGGAGAAGGCGGGACTTTCCAGTTTCTCATTTATGCTGTGAGATGGGGCGGCCCCGACTGGTTGTAAGGATGGTGAGTTCCGGCCTGGGGGCCATCAGGGTGCCAGCAGAGGCTGTGTGTGCTGGTCGGAGAGCTTACAGCCCGAGCCCGGGGACCCTCTGTCTGCTCCTGGATGCAGGTCCCACAGGGCCCTTTGGAAGAGCTTTTGTGGGCGAGGAGACACACAGGCTCTTGGTTTCTGGAACCCTCACCCACGGAGGATATCTGGGCTGCCCACTCGTGAGTCTCATCACACAGGGAGAGAGGCAGAGAGGCCCCCTGGCTAAAGAAGTGTCCCTGAGGAACAGCCCCCCACCATAGCTCACCCTGCAGGGACCATGTTTGGAATAGCCCCGAGCCTGTGGGCTGAGGACACCCCATGGCCTGTATTTAGGATGCGTCAGCGGCGTGTTTGGGAAGCAAGCAGAGATGAGGGCTCAGCCCCTGGTCCTCCTGCAGTGAGCTCGGCCTTCTTGCACCGTCAGGTCTCCTGGAAGGTGAGACGTTTCTGTGGGGCCTGAATGCATCCCAGTAGATGAGTGTCAGGGCCGGTGTGTGGTCCCCAGGCATGGGAAACCCAAGGACAGGTGATGGCAGGTAGCCCCCATTGCAGCTGGTCCTGTCTGTGGGTGCTCAAGGTGGGGGTGTGGATGGGGTGGCTCAGGGCTCAGCCGAGCTCCTAACCAGGGCCTTGGGGAGATGCTTCACTGAAGCACCCCAACCTCCAACCCCAGCCCTGCCTGGGGTCTGCTGAGTTGGTCTGGGCGGGACCCAGTGCAGCTACAGATTATGAGCCATTCTGGAGACGGGCCTGCAGCGCTGACCCGGGGAGAGAGGGACTGACCTGGGTGAGAGGCAGGGGGGTGCTCCCCTCAGCCACTGAACCTTTCTGTTTGTGCCTCTTCCGGCAGGTGGGGCCGGGAGACCTGCTTAGTCAGAACGATTCCCTTTTCCAAGTGACCAGCAGGCGCCAGTGCTCTGCAAACACTGCCACTACAGTAAATGGTCACGTCTGTTTACTTGTTTACTTCAGGGTGGAGAATTTATCCCAGGAAGCTGCTCTGTCCCCAGTGCCTTGGGCAGGGACCGGCACCCGCCAGGCTCTTGATAAATATTTGTTGAGTGAGTGGACGGGGAGTGGACGGAGCCTGCCAGATGGTGTCCCTTTAGTTCAGAGAAGTGAAGCGACTGGTGAGAGGGGGCCAAGTGTCACGTGGACTCACGTGTGGGGGTGGTGGCCCCTGTTCCCCTGAACGTGCATGACTGTGAGCATAGGAGGGGGTGGGAAGAGTCCTTGGACATAAAGCACCTGTCCTCACACCTCACCTCGCCCGTGGCAGCACTAACTGGTGTTTTAAAAAATCAACTTGGTTCTGTTGCAAAATAAAAATGGTAAATGCTGGGGTAAGCAGGGTTGCACAGATGACTTCGGAGGACGTGGCAGCTCTAACTCAGTAGTAGTGTCTTTGTTCCACGTGCAGATACCAAAGTGTTGTGTGGGTCAGGGTGATTTGGGCATCGCAGTGACCCTGTGAGGCCTCCTGTCATCCCATTTCACAGATGAGGACGCTGGCTCTCAGAGAAGGGACGTGGTCTGCCCCGGAAACGCGAGCATAGTGGCGTGGGTACACGCATGCGCACTCAGCCCTCAGGAGACAGCTGCCTCGTGTGCTCATCAGGCAGGGGTTCCCTGGACCGGGCAGAGGGTGCCACCCCACCTCCCCATCACAAATGGTGCAGGTTTAGAAACACCTGCAGTGTAGGAAGCTTGTCCTGAGGACTATGCCCTTGGGAGAGAGGCTGGGCAGTGCAGGGAGGCCCAGGGCGGCTGCCCTGGGGAGCAGGCATCTCCAGGGGTGGTGAGTGCTCCTGGACGGAGCCCTGAGTGTGGGGGCTCCTCTTCCCCACAGTTTCAGAGACAGGCACTGCCTGCTGCCCGCTTGCCAGTGGCCGAAGCTTTGAAGTCTAAGCGTGTGACACCCCTTGCCCCATTTTTATCCACCTGTGTTCATTCGGGGGGAAAACGCTCCCTATGTACACTCACACTCTATGTGATGGAAACCCTTCCTGCATCAAGCTCTTTTTAATTTAAACATATTTGAGGAAAGCCTTTCTCAAATATAAAATCCAAACCCCTGGATCCTTCAAAGGAAATTCTGAACAGGTTGCGTCATTTCTTGGGACTGTGGTGCCCCTGGACGTGTCAAGGGTTGAGCCTGCTGTCAGGTTGTCGGGAGGATGGGGGACTCTCTGGGTCCCTGCAGCTGGGGTCTGGAGCGGCCCCATGGGATTCCTAGGGACCCCAGCAGCTGCGGGCGCCTGTCTGCTGGGCACTGGCCCTCACTGCGGGCTGCCCACCCCATGGGCTTGGCCCTGGGTCAGCAGGTCCCACAGTGTGTGCGTGGGAGGAGCTCACTGTGATAAAATGCCTTCCCGTAGTTTGTTGGCCAATAACCTTGATCCTGGCTTCTTAGGAGCCTTGCTACAAGTTGCCCCTGGGGGGCAGGGGCAGTGAGGGGCTGAACGTAAGCATCTGGGATTCTAAGATGACTAACAAAGGCCCTGAAAGCAGCGATGTGTGTGAACTGGGGTGGAAAACCGATAGAAGAGGTTTTCCTGGAGAAGCTGCTCTTGGGTGAAACCTGAAGCCTGTGGGGAGTCGGCTAGACTGATGATGGGAGAAGGACGATTCTGAGTCAGAAGAGGAGACAGGACTCCACACAGAAGAAACAGCTTTGACATGTGAACACAGCTTCCCAGAGCCCAGTCTAGGACCATTCTTGGGGTGATGGGAATTCATTCACCAAAAATCCTTACTGGGCACCTGCTGTATACGGCACAGCCCCACTTAAGGCAGATGCCCTCGCGAGGCATCATTTTAAGGGAGAGAGATAAGAGCACCTAATTTAAAAATGAATTATTCAATTGTAATTGGCCTCTAAAATATTGATGTTTGGGTATGAGACTACGTTTGTTGTAAGTTAATACTTTACTTATGCTACTAAAAGAACAAAGCCCAAACTAATGATTGCTCACTGGCCTGGAAGGAAGGACTGTACCACAAAATCTCTTAAATCGTGATTGAAAAAAAATGTTCCAGGGTCGATGGTGGGATTTTTTAATCCTGTTGAAATTTAACCCCTAAATCATGGAACTTGAGGCTTACAGCATCAGACAGATGAGGGGTGAGGAGGAAGAGACAGGTGTGGTTGCTAGAAGAATGGTCACACCTGTCCTCAGGTACAAGGAGGGGCTTCCTGGAGATCACAGCTGGGCAGAACTGAGCAGACCTCTCTGCCACTTTGTGGAAACTGTTCAGCAGGAAACTCAATTATATGCAAAAAGTTTGCATTTTCAGGGTGCCTTACTTTTGGGAAGATGCTATCTGATGTCATTTCTTATCTCTCAGGACAACTTGAAATCCACACGTGCCAAAGTCATCTTTTTCTCCCTGTAGCCAGGCATTTATAGTAATGTTAATGTTTGTAACAAAAAAAAATTCATAGTCATTTTTATCCTTCTGTAATCAGGAGGATTACTGCCCGAATTATTTTTCAATGGGAGTGTCCATTACTTCAGCGAACTCCGGGAGATAGTAGAGAGGGAAGCCTGGTGTGCAGTAGTCCATGGGGTCAAAGAGAGCTGGACGCGACTGAGCGACTGAAGGACAGCAACACGCATTATTTATTTATTTTTTGGCCACACTGTGCACCATGTGGGGGTCTAGTTCCCTGACCAGGCATGGAACCCAGGCATCGAGCGTTGGGACTTCGAGTCTTAACCACTGGACCACCAGGGAAATCCCTCCGAATAATTGTTTTCCTTTCCTCCAAGGTAGGCATCTTGAGTTGGACCTTTGGGAGAAAAATGATGAAACTTTTTGTCTACTCTTGTAGCCTTTGCCTATGTTAGAGCTGTTTCATCTCAAATGTCTGTAATGCTGTAAATCGAGTCAGCTTCTCTCAAATGTGCAGGTGAACCTGTCGTCCTTGAGGCGGGAGATCCAGATCTGGGCCCTGCAGACTTGGCTTTCTTGGTGCCTGGCCTCCACTGAGCTTCTGTGTTGTGAACGCGTTGCCTCTTTGCAGTGAGCGTTCGGTCATTGCCTTTGGCTTGTTGCTGAGAAGACAGGAAGGTGAGATGGTGGAGAGAAAAGTGGAAGGGGGCTCAGAAGAAATGGGAAGGGGGCAGAGCTGAGGAGAGAAGCCACGTCCAGGACAGAGGCATCTAAAGGAAGCTGTGAAAGCACCAGCAAGAGAGGAGATGCAGATTACAGAGTGCAGGGAGACGTCGCCCGCCTTCCCAGGCCTCTTGGAGGCGTCTGTGGGGCTTCCCTGGTGGCGCAGACGGTAAAGGATCTGCCCTCAATGTGGAAACCCTGGGGCGGGGTTTGCAGAATCAAAGAATCAAACCCTCAGTGTTTGATTCCTGAGTCGGGAAGATCCCCTGGAGAAGGGAATGGCAACACACTCCAGTATTCTTGCCTGGGAAATCCCGTGGACAGAGAAGCCTGGTGGGCTACAGTCCATGGGGTCACAAAGAGCCAGACATGACTGAGCGACTAACACTTTCGCTTTTTTTCCACTTTGAGTAATTAAACAGGCAGCAGGCTTTCTCCCAGGTGAGTCATTGTGAAAAATTCACCCTGAACACCCAGGTTTCCATGTTCTTAATTCCCAGGCCTCAGAATACCGTGCCAGTTGTGCGGGGTCCCCTTGGAAAGAAAATGCCCCAGTGCACATGGGCACAGTTTGGAGGATGCTGGGGGAGGGGTCCATGTATGCAGCTCCTAGGGCCTTTTGTTGTTTGTATGTTCACATGCCTGCCTACACTTACACACTTATATGAAGCCTGTCAAATTTTTCAAAACTTTCCGGAGGAATTAGCATCATAAAATCGTAAAGAAATCTCCGAAGGGCCTTTAGAGCTGAGAGAGGAGGGAGGCCGCCCACATACATCACGCTGACAGAAACCCATCACCCGCCAGCCCCAGAGATCTCGGGGAAAATCTCTCATGAAGTGAACCGCCTGCTGCCCGACAGCCTCTAGGAAGCATCGGCTCTGCCTTTGTCCTAAAATATTGCATTGAGAGGACCTGCCGCGGAGACGCTGATCCCACTTACGGGCTCTGGGACTCGAGTGTCGTCTGGCCGCTGCTCTCGTATTAGCCCCGCCATTCCTGTAGGCGTGTTTACCCAGACTCTCCAGGGCCAGGCCAGGGCTTTGCTTTTCAGGGATGGATTCCAGTCCCTGTGTTCTGAGTCACGTCTCCCTTTAATCAGACTAACAATGGGCACCACTGTTGTAATTCTGGAACAGGTGTCCCATCCCAGGGACCCAGATCTTGACCACGACTCTACAGCTCTGCAGTGTCCAGCTCTTGTGTGCAAACAGTGAAGTGGGTTCAGGGGCAAGATGACCAAGCCAGGGCCGCCCGGGGAGGATGCAGTGAAGCGAGGGTGTGAGGCACGCTCCGTGTGACTCCGAGTGCTTGTTCTCTCCAGTGTGCGAAGCATTTGCCACCACCTCCCCCAAGATGTGTTCCCAAGGGGGCCTGAAAGGGGAGAGGGTGTGGGTCTGAGCTCAGCAGTGACTCTCCTCGCCCTTGGTCACAGGGCAGCCTTGTCCGTGGGGCTCAGAGCTTGGCCCCCATCTGGACCAACCCTGAAGCTTGTTCTTGGCCTCTCCAGGGGAGAGGCCACAGGGCACTTGCTTTTCTGGGGTCCTATGGGGGATGGTGATTCAAGTCTGGAAGGGTGCAGTCTTGGCATCTACCTGAGCAGCGGCAGAAACCTCGCCAATGATGTTTGGAGCTTGTGTGGAATAAACTTAGCAACTGATGGGTTTGCTGGATGTTTGAGCGTCTGAGGCTGAGGAGGAAAGGGTGGCTCTGGGCTGTGCAGGAACCGTGTGCTTTGTTCTGCGGACCTTACAGAAGCACTCAGAGGAACATGCACTCTCAGACACCTATGGGCTGGGGAGCATCTGTCCCAGGCTCTCGGCCAGAGAGAGGAGACCGCCCTGGTGAACACATGGAATGTCACAGTCCTTTCCCCTGGACCTGCTTAGAAAGCCCCAAATGCATTTAATGTTTCCATTGTAAGACTTCTCTCAGCTGATGGCATTTGGAAAGCTGGCCTCTAGGAAAAGCCCAGCACAGAAATCTCCTGGGAGCAGCGAGCAGACTGTTGCCTTTTCCTGACTTCCAACAAGATCTTAATTTTTCCTGACTGTTTACACACCTTCCACCACACTGGAAAACTTCTGGGATCAGGGCCGCTCTTGGGGAGGAGGAGAGGCCCGAGGGGCAGGGGCAGAGGCTGGTGTCTGCTGAGAGCAGCAGGTATGGCCTGGACCTGGGAGGCTGAGCCCCCAGGGCGTGGCGGGCCCAGGCTGGCGCGTGGCGGGCCCAGGCTCTGGTCCAGGAGCCTGATGGGTTTCCTTGATCTCGTCACAAAGCCTGTCACTGTTGATGATGCACTTTGAGTTCACTCTCGGGAGAGCAGTGGTAACTGCTCCCCCAGGGCAGGTGCCAAGGGCCTGAGGCAGCCTTGTCCTAATGTCCCAACGCTGGTTTTGGTTTGGCTCTGATGCCTGAGTTCACTGTTGGTCTGTCTTGAATGATGAAGGGGTTGGAGGGGTAGGAACCGACTCAGACTCCACTGGGTTCCACTGAGCCCACGTGCTCTGTTCAGAGCAGACTCTACAGGTGGTGTGGCAGGAATCAAGTTTATGGATCAGTGGAACTAAAAGAAAAACTGGAAGCTCATCACGTCAAATTCCCTGACTTTATAAGGAAACTGAGGCTAAGTAAGATTTTGCTCAGGTCTAAATAACATGGAAGTCACCTGTGCCGTAACCAGCGCTGGGTCCCACGGCCCTCTGTGTTGGGTGGCTGGAGGGCTGTGGTCCACCTGCATCCTCTCAGTGTCGAGAAGTGGGATAGATCAACCCTGGGAGGAAGATGAAGCCGTGGGGGGTTAGTTCCAGAGAAAACTGATTTGGGGTCCACCCACCCGACCTGATCCCGTGGCCCAGGCCAGCAGAGTGAAGGGCGGAAGGGAGCCTCACTACTCATCTGAATTTGGTCATAGATTTCCATGTCTTATGAGTCAACCGAGGACTCGTCCCCCTTCATGCTATCTGCGTTGGCTGGCCCTGAAATGCCCTCTGGCCACCTGCCTGATGACAGGCTCTCGTTCCAGGGAGTGGTGAGCCCCAGCACGACTGGGCTGTGGAGAGGCACTCTGCCTCTGCGACCCTCCAGTTTAGGATGGAGGCTCCTTTTGAAAAAATTTGGTGAAATAATAAAAAACAAAACACCCTTTACCGATTTTGGAGCGTATGTACGTACCATGTTGCCTGCGTGGCTGTAAGGACACTCACACAGTCATGTGACCGTCACCGCCCTGGTCTCCAGGACTCTGCCATCTCCCCAGATGGACACTCTTCCCATAAGCACAGCCCCTCCCCTCCCCCAGGCCTGGCCCCCACCTCCCACTGTCTGTCTATGGTTCCTCAGAATGGAATCACTAACCCTCTGCAGCTTCATCTTGTGTCTGGAGGCCCCCAACTAAGGTGGGAGGAGGTGGCCCTGCCAGGAACGACCAGGGACTGTGTTCTCTGGGGATGTGAAGGCTTCAGGCTGTGGTTCTGCTTCTCCCCCCAGGGTGGGGTGCAGCCCATGCTGGACTGTCCCTCCTCCCATGGCGGGGGTGAGGAGCAGTCTGTGCTAGACTGTCCCGCCTTCTCATCCCATTTCCCTTCCAGAGGATGAGGCGGGGCTGGTGCCCATCTTCTTTGTGGGTAGGCATGGACCATGAGTAAGACAGTTTGGGAACATACTTGGCAAACGGAATATTCACTCTCTCAGAAGAGCTGAGTAATCACTGGGCCCCTCCAAGGTCCACCACTTCAGTTGTCCTCTCTGCATCTTCAGATGGTCCCTGCCTCCCAAAATGCTGGGAAGAAGTTCTTCTAAATTCAAGAAAAAAGGAATACTCTGCCTTCCCCTAGGGACGCTCCTGAGCACTCTTCTCCATCCAGGGATGAGGTTTTCCTCGTAAAACCCTACAACAGGCCTCCCTGGAGGGTTTTCCTATAGGTTCTCAGTTTGAGAGTCTTGGTTCTTCCTGACAACTGGAGGCTTAGTCACCTCCCCTAGTGACAGGGTGGACTGAACAATCAGCTGAGCCATCCTCCTGGCCAGGCTGCCATCGGAGGCTGGAGATAAGAGTGGATGGGGCAGGTGGGTACAGAACGCACCTCAGGGCCACACTGGCCACGTCTGGGCAGCAAAGAGTCAGAGCAGGGAGGCGAGCGTAGCCGTGGCAGACTCCTGGAAGGACCTTGTTTTCCAGCTGGGAGCCTGGGTTTAATTCTGGAGTTGGTGTTTTCTATTGTGGCTGTGATATCCTGGATCCACTGGGCAGAGGGCTCTCAGGCAGGGTCACAGAGGGTCCCTGAGTTTCCCACACAGGAGAAACCAAAATGAGCAGATCCCACTCCCTGGGGCCCCAGCCCCGCCCCGCCCCAAGGCCTCGGAGGCCCGTCCAGAGTCTAGCTCACTCTGTGCTGTTTCCTCACAGGAGAGTTTGCTTTACAATTATTCATTAATCTGTAAAAATATGTTTTATGCACTCTTCTGAATCGATGTTATGTTTTATAAAAATAGAATAACGTGATATGGTAATGAGGGAAAAAGCGCAGCAGTTTAGAAATTGTGATTGAATGCCCTCCTCCCAAACCATGCTGAAATTATGGTGAAGGAATCTTTAAAAAATGCATAAACCGCAGAGATAAAATGAATGGAAAAGAAGACAACAGCAACCATATGTGTGTGTGTATACACATGTGTATATCTGAGGGTTGTTCTCATTTGTTCATTTTTGTGTTTGAAATATTCTTTGATGTCTTATTAATGCCATGGTCCTTAACAACTAAACAGCTGCAGCCAGCCACATCATGGAGCTTGGCTTTTCAACACTTTTGTGGAGGCTTCCCAGGTTGAGATTCCCTACAACAGGCCTCCCTGGAGGGTTTTCCTATAGGTTCTCAGTTTGAGAGTCTTGGTTCTTCCTGACAACTGGAGGCTTAGTCACCTCCCCTAGTGACAGGGTGGACTGAACAATCAGCTGAGCCATCCTCCTGGCCAGGCTGCCATCGGAGGCTGGAGATAAGAGTGGATGGGGCAGGTGGGTACAGAACGCACCTCAGGGCCACACTGGCCACGTCTGGGCAGCAAAGAGTCAGAGCAGGGAGGCGAGCGTAGCCGTGGCAGACTCCTGGAAGGACCTTGTTTTCCAGCTGGGAGCCTGGGTTTAATTCTGGAGTTGGTGTTTTCTATTGTGGCTGTGATATCCTGGATCCACTGGGCAGAGGGCTCTCAGGCAGGGTCACAGAGGGTCCCTGAGTTTCCCACACAGGAGAAACCAAAATGAGCAGATCCCACTCCCTGGGGCCCCAGCCCCGCCCCGCCCCAAGGCCTCGGAGGCCCGTCCAGAGTCTAGCTCACTCTGTGCTGTTTCCTCACAGGAGAGTTTGCTTTACAATTATTCATTAATCTGTAAAAATATGTTTTATGCACTCTTCTGAATCGATGTTATGTTTTATAAAAATAGAATAACGTGATATGGTAATGAGGGAAAAAGCGCAGCAGTTTAGAAATTGTGATTGAATGCCCTCCTCCCAAACCATGCTGAAATTATGGTGAAGGAATCTTTAAAAAATGCATAAACCGCAGAGATAAAATGAATGGAAAAGAAGACAACAGCAACCATATGTGTGTGTGTATACACATGTGTATATCTGAGGGTTGTTCTCATTTGTTCATTTTTGTGTTTGAAATATTCTTTGATGTCTTATTAATGCCATGGTCCTTAACAACTAAACAGCTGCAGCCAGCCACATCATGGAGCTTGGCTTTTCAACACTTTTGTGGAGGCTTCCCAGGTTGAGATGATCTCCTGGAGAAGGGAATGGCTACCCACTCCAATATTCTTGCCTGGAGAATCCCATGGACAGAGGAGCCTGACAGGCTACAGTTCATAGGGTTGCAAAGAGTCGGACACAACTGAGCGACTATTTTCACTTTCACCTTCTCAGGTCTTCTAGTTTCTGTTATATTTTCCAGCCCCAGGGAAGTTGATGGTGATCAGCACACAGAGCGCCTACCAGGTCTTTCTCTGTAGAAACATCACAGTTGGATGTGAGCATACACGTGTCACTTAACTCAGCTCTGATGGGTGCAGGCAGCTTCAGCACCTCCTTTAAAGCAGCGTTGATGTCCACTGCACCACAGAAGCAATGCCTTCCTAGGCCCTGGTGGTGGGTGAAGGTCAGAGCTGAATCCAGAGCTCGCTAGAGAGGCCGTACCTCCGTGCAACCCAGCCTGCCTCCATGCAACCCAGGCTGAGACAGGTGGTTTGTCCTCTATTGACGACCAAAGAGATACTCTTTGGATGGGGGCGTGGCTGGCACAACCCAGGGAAGGATGGCTGAGGCTCCCCAGCTGCCCCTCACTTGCTCTCACAGTGCAGCCTCCAGTCCTCTCTAGGCTGGAGATCTGAACATCCCCCAGCATCTCTCATGCTGGCAGAGGCAGCTAGCCTGGAGAAGAAAGCCCCGAGGACACGTCAGGGTCCACCCTGCAGGACGACTCAGCCACAGCCCCTCCAACTGACATGCCCACTCACCACTCCCATCGGTTTTCTGTTGTTTCACCCTTAAATATAATCAGTCAATTAAGGACACCTAAATATTTGGAAGTCCCTTAAAATGAAAATAGAAACCAAAGCAAACAAGCAAAGGATGGATATTTAAAACAGAATATGAAAGGAGAAACCTTAAAAAAAAACAAACCCAAACCACCACCAACAGCATCCTTTTCTGTCTTTAGAGAGATGCGACAAGATGCTACTTTCCTGAGACAGAAACTGATTTCTGTGAAAAAGGAATGTTCACGAAACAAAAAGGAACTCTTGGAAATTAAAAATGTTGTAGCTGAGGGCTATGAATCATTGAAAAACAAAATTAATGCATCTCCAGAGAAGCAAGGCAAACAAATCAGAGCTGGAAATTAGGAGGGAAAAAGTATGACAGTGAGATCACCGGTCCAAGAAGCACAGCATCTGAGAGCCTGAAGTTCCAGAAAGAGGTAACTGAATATGCACTGAGGGGTGATGCTCAGGGATAGAGTCCAGAACACTGCCTGCAACTAAAGGGCATCAGCGTCCCACTCTGTGAGTAGGGCTCACAGAGTGCCCACATGGATGGGCACATCGCTGTGAAAATATCAGGAAAGTGGGGACAATTGGACAGTCTCACCAGTTTCCAGAGAGAAAAAAATACATTACAAAGGATAAGGACTCAGCCTGGTTTCAGGTGTTTTAACATGAGAAACAAGATGACTGGGGCAGTGCCCTCAAAATCCTGAAGGAACAGGATTTCCAGTTATGGATTTTATACTCAACCCAATTATTGCCCACGCAACAAGTAGAACAAAGACATTCTCAGGTGAATGAAAACCTCAACAACAACAAAAACAGCTAAAAGTAAACCTCCCACCCCCAGACCCAAACCAAGTTAGCTCCGATGCTGCAAAGCTACTGGAGGAAGTTCTCCATGATGAAGTGGGATTAAACCAAGGGAAACATGGGATTCAGGAAACTTAGAATCCAGCTCAGAGAAAGGCAAAGATCATCTGTGAAGGGGGTCCCTTTTCAGTCATCACGATACAGAATCAGACACTGATCCCAGCAAATGCCCATGCTATTCAGGATGCTGGAGAAAGGTTAGAGAGATAAATCCTCACTTCTCATATTGGGAAAGAAGTTAAAACTTGGTAAAAAGTTATAGAAGCATATGATTTAAAATATGGAATTAACTACCCAAAGATACAAGCTAAGACGCTGAAGTGGTGTTTGTTAGGGAGGAGGAAATAGGGCAGTCGGGAAGAGAACTGTGGATTCATTCGTCTTTGTTTGTTTGCTTTGCAATGAGCCTTTGAGAGCTATTTGACTTTAAACTATGTGGATGTACAATAGATAAGAATGAAAATTGGAAGAACCCCCCGGCTGGTTGCTGAGAGTGGGGATCCCTGGAGTCCTAACTATTCATTCGTTTACTCAACACATTTCTTCCTGATCCTCTGTGACGTGCCAGGCACGGCGGCAATGCTTTCTTCAGAGTGTGTCAGTCTTTTCACTGCTCCCGTCTGGACGGCCCTGCTGGCAGCCCGTCCCTCCCCTCTGTCCCTGGATCTCTGCAGGGTGAGGCTGCGGCTCTCATGTAGTGTCCAGAGAGGCAGGCTTGCCTCCTTCCTTCTCTTGAACGACAGGTGATGTATTTTGCTCTTTCTTCTGAAGGGGAGAAGCAGGTCCTAGCCACACGTTCCTGGGGGGCCCTTAGAGATGATGGACACGATGTTCTGAGCTGTGCTCTCCCTGCCTCCATCCTTCATGTTGACCATTTCTTCACCTCCTGCTTCCCCAGAACACCCCGTCGTGCAGGCAGAGAAGGGCCGTTAGGGAAGGCCCGCTGCAGCCCTCATGGTCCCCGATATTTACACTTTTGCGCCCTGAAATCTCATTAGTTGGGACCCAATTCTTTGAGTTTGGAATTTAAGGAAAGTGCAAATGAGTCTAAGAGGAAAAATACCCTGAGCCACTCTTGTGGTCATTTCCAGCCTGGCGTCTTCACACTCTAGCAGCTCATAAAGGGCATAATGATGGCTCTTGTTAATATTTCAACACTCCTAATGGAAACTGCCGTTATTCCAGATAAGGCTCTAAAGAGCCACTAAGACGTCAGGGTTCTGTGGTCTCGGCGGACAGAGCCTGAGCTGACCCGGCCTGGCCGCTCCGTGCAGACAAGGGGCCCGGATTCAAGGCGTCTGTCTCCAGTGAGAAACGGGAGGGGAGACTGGAGTTGCCAGTGCCGCATGTTTGGTTGACAAAACCCTGGCAGAGGCACTGCTGGGTGGTGGGACATGGAAGGGGTCTTCGGGAGAGAAGAGTGGGGGTCACCTCATGCTCCTTCCTCAGAGGATCTGTGGCTGGCAGGGCCGAGGGCAGAGGAGGGGGCTGAAGGCCTGCAGATCTGAGTCATCACTGGCCAAGGGCCGTGCAAGGGGCCTGAGTGTCACCTCGCCTCACAACTCAGACCCCATTACTTGGCCTGATGGCAGCAGAGACAAATTCTCTAAGGTGATCAGGGCCAGAGAGGATGGGAGCCTCGTGATGTGGAAAATGATGGAGCTGGTGGCCTCCTTCTTGCCCCGCACAAGTCCTGGCTCCATCCAGACACAGCCAGTCGCTGGGCAGGGGCAGGGGTGGCCGAGGATGCCGCTGGCAACTATGGCTGTGCTCGGGCTCCCTGTGGTTCTGGCTTCTGAGCTCAGAGCAGAGGAAGCCCCTCTGAAGACTGTGCAAGTCTTTGCTGGTCAATTTCCTGGCTGGTGACTCAGGGGTGGAAATGGCTTGGGGATTTTTGTTTTTGTTTTGTTTTCTTTGGAATCTAGCACTGGATAAATAAACTTGGACGTGGGGCCTCAGCCACCACGCCCTTTGACATCCTCTGATCTTGTGTCTCCAGCCAGATTGGGAGGCGGCTGACCTCTGTGTGTGTATGTTTCTCATCTATAAAAAAGGGCTACTCATGCCTTCCTGCAGGTCTGCTGTGAGTGTTAGGGATTTTGGGGCTCAAGGTCAGTTTCACCGAACCTGTCCACCCTTCCTCCTTCCTAGGCTCTCACAGGAAAGGTCTTTTTTCCAAGGAGCGAGATCCGGATGAGAGGCGATTGCCTCCTTCCAGAGCCCAGCAAGGTCCCAAAAGGGCCCCTCTCACTGAGGACCCCGGTTTCCTCCCACCATGTCCAAACCAGGCTCTGAGGAGCAGCGTGAGAGCCCACATGGCAGCAGGATGGCGATGCTCTCCCCACCTCCGTGCAGAGACGAGCCCTGAGCCCCACCCAGTGCGCCCCATGCGGAGGCTGGGAGCACGAGAGAAGGCTGGAGGAAGTGAAACAAAAACCTAACGTGAGAGGAGAGGGCCTGCCTTTGTGGTCATTTAACCCTGCCTGTGGCATTAGTCCCTGAACGCAGCCAACTAGCGTAGTCGCTCATCTCTTGCTGTTGTTCAGTGGCTAAGTTGTGTCTGTCTCTTTGTGACCCCGGGGACTGCAGCACGCCAGACTTCCCTGTCCTTCACTATCTCCCAGAGTTTGCTCAAGCTCATATCCATTGAGGCGGTGATGCCATCCAACCATCTCTCCTCTGTCATCCCCTTTTCCCCTGTCTTCAATCTCTCCTTTACATCAGGCAACCAAAATCTTGGGGCTTCCATTTCAGCGTCAGTCATTCCAATGGATATCCAGGATTGGTTTCCTTTAGGATTGACTGGTTTGATCTCCCTACTTTCCAAGGGACCCTCTAGAGTCTCCTCCAGCGCCACAGTTCGAAAGTATCAGTTCTTCGGTGCTCAGCCTTCTTTATGGTCCGACTCTCACCTCTGTACATGACCACTGGAAAAACCATTTGGCTATATGTACCTTTGTTGGCAAAGTGATGTCTCTGCTTTTTAATGTGCCGTCTAGGTTTGTGGGGAGCCCTAGAAATGTGATGTGAGTGCCTGGCATTATAGCAGAGGAGAAAACAAGAGGACTGGGGTGGGGGATGGGCCACTTTCCTGAGAGGAGAGTTGGAACTGATGACTCTAGGACCCCTGGATCACTGAGTGGCTTGGGGGAGGGACCTCTCAGAGGGGAGCTGTTGTCTTTAGCAGGGCTCTGCCATGCCCAGAGTGAACATCCATGCTGACATGAAGTTTCCCTGTCTATGCTTTTGGGAACCACTTTCCTCAGAACCAGCACAAAGCAAACAATCTTCTTGAGCACTGTCATTAAAACTAGAAACATTTCTGTCCCTCGCTTGCCTCACATGGGTCTGGAAAACCCCTGAATGTGCCTTCCGCATTTAAAAATATGACCACTGAAATTTGTGCAGTGCTTTAAGTTGACAGTGATTTCCTCATATGCCATTTGAGCCTCCTAAGAGCCTGTGACCTGTTGGCAGTGGTCTGAGTGTCCTCACTAGAGACGAGAAGACATGTTCACCCAACAAGTGCTTGGCAGGACAGGACGCGGTCCTCATGTCCACATCCGGACTCCTTTCTGTAACCTCTAAGCTTCTTCTGCCGGCCATCCCGGGCCTGTTACAAGCCTGGCCGTGTTCTCATTGCTTCCACGTGGAAGGCATCCTGTGCACCTTCTTCCGTCTTCCAACAGGGCAGGGAAAACAGCTTTCGGCTTTGGTGAAGGTTCAGAGAGAAGCGGGATTCAGAAATGTCTTCGAGTCTGGCCCAGGTGCCAGCAGAATCTGGCCAGTGCCTTTGCCCCGCTGAGTCAGGCTGTTCCCCTGGCCCCAGACTCTGGGAGGATGTTGCAATGACTCTGGCAGCCCCGCGCGTCTCCCTCGGCCGCGCAGGCGTTCCAGTGATGATGACGGCTCGTCGGGGTCACGGCCCTGGTACAAAGCATGGCTATTTGTGGCTGATGGAAAACATAACGGGAGCCACCTGCTTGCAGGGCTAGCTTCTCAGGCTCAGGGCTGGAACCAGCTGGAGGGAGATGTTCGGCCAGGCCCACTGGCTTCTCCTTCCTGCTCGGGGCCTGGAAGTCCATCTCTTTGTCTGTTCTCTTCCTCCCTGGAGTCTCCACGGCCACATGCTCAGGTCCCTGCCGTGGTCGCTCACGGTGCTGCTTTCTTCGATGCCCCTCGTGCTGTTGTTGGACGTCTCTGTGCTCGGTTATCCTAGCTGCATTTCTTGGGGCCAGACGCGGAGTCTGCCTTGTCCTTCCTCTGTCTCCCTGTGTCTGGGTGGTGGGCACAACTGCCAGATAATAGATTGGTCTTGATGAAATGTGGCAGGGGTTACAGGCCAAGTAGAGCTCTGGGAGCCCAGGGACACGGTTTTGTTACCTGGAAGAATTCTCCACCTCCCTGGGTTTCTGTCCTTTCCCGTGAGATGGAAGAGGAGAACAGATGATCTCAAAGGCCCAGACCTGAAGTTCTAGAACTAGTGATAGGTCCGCCAAGAGCCTCCTGGCTGTGGCCGCATGTACACCCGTACTGTAGCCCGTTGGGATGTCTTTGGCTTGTCATTGGCATCTGTGACTTGGCTGCATGGAACTTTAAAAAAAGATCTTCTTTTTATCTCAGAGGGAGGTCCCAGCGAGAACCGGGGAGCATTGAGGAGTGTTTAGAAGTGGAGACTTGGAGTATTCCTGCCTGGAAAATTCCATGGACAGAGGAGCCTGTTGGATTACAGTCCAGGGGTTGCAAAGAGCTGGATACCTTTGAACATGCACACTTGCACTTGGAGTCAGACAAGCCTGAAAAATTCTAGTTCCATCGTTTATAGGTGTGTGGCCTTGAGCAGGTTACCTCTGTAAACACCACCTTCTCATCAGAAACAGTTCATGAGACCAGCCTCTCTAGGAGAGGGAGTTATGGGAGATGAAGCAGGTGTGGGGCACACACAGCTCAGTAAACAAAGGCATGAATAATACTTCTTGCAATTGGGAAGCAAAGGGTGTGTGTTCTAATCCTTCCGTGAGCACATTCTCTCTGTACACTCTTGGTGGTACTTTAAGACGATGCCTTTATCATTTTAATAAGCAGTATAATGATTTGCAGAGAATCATTTCAGTTCTAATAGGAACACTAGCAGTACTAATGATGCACGATGGTGTTTGAATAGAGTCCCGTAATTTATGGAATTGGAGAGACTTACAAAAGCACGCGCTAACTCTCTGGAGTCTCAGATTTCTGGTGAGTGATTCAAACAGATGAGTCTTCCTGCCAGCACAAATAAATCAACTGTAAACCTTTGCTTTTCAACCAAATTGTGGAAAATGGAACAAATTCAATGATGAAAAACTATTCGAATGAGACAATTCATTCTTGAGGTGATTTACTAACGGGAGATTCTCTAGTTTGTCATTGACTTACCAAAAGCAACAGACCACAATCGTATATGCTCTTTTTCTCTTTTCCTAGCAGTTCTGGGTTTAAGTAACTGGAGCTTCTCAAATATTAAAATTGGAGGGTAGCTCAGTGATCCAAGCAATAGAAACTGAAAAAGACTTTGGTCATAAATCAAAATTTCCTAACTGTGTTGCCCCAAGATGCTGGGAAAGTCACTTAATAACCTTGGATATTTCGTCTTACCAACTGCAACATCGGCATGATGAACATGACCTGGATTTAGAGAGTGTTAGTGGGGAAATTGGGGGCTTCCCTGGTGGCTCAGAAGGTCTGCCTGCAATGCAGGAGACCTGGGTAATTAAGTGCTAAATGATTTCTTTATGTTTAAGTGGAATTAAAAAAACCCTCTGTTGAGTATTACCTTTCAATCTGATGTGTGTGTGTGTTAGCCTGAAGTTCAAGTATTTGCAGAGATTTCCAGCACACTCTGACTTTCAGAAACAAAGAAAAGAGTTTGATCAAAATAATGTCTCTTTGCTGGGTGAGCTAGATTTGGACTTCCAGATTGCTTATGTTTTATCTTGACGATTTACGTTTAGCTGAGTTTCGACATTCGCTCTCAGAGTCAGAGAGAATTCCAGAAGATAAAGGAGAACCGGAATGCCAAATGTCATGAAGCCTCAGTGAGCAGAAGGAAGTAATGGAAGTGGCCTACCTGGCAGAGGGCATGTGGCTCATGGGGGAGCAGCTTCAAAGTGTCTTCAGTCCATTAATCCCTTTAGCATTCCAGCTCTGGTTCCTCAGAGGTGGATTATCACGAGGATCTATGTTACATCAGCCTGCAAGCCATGGTCCCAGTCCCATTAGGCCCAGCACACGTTCTATATTGTTGGGATGCTGGGCTTGGAGCCATGTTTGTCCATATCCACGGCTTGCCCCACTCTCAGCAGTCCCATCAGGAGCAAGGCAATGCCTCTGTTCTCATCTGTGGGGCTGACTCTCTGTCACACCCCTTTGGGAGGTGAGAGAAGCCCAGGTGGGATGGGGTGTGACATGTGCTTGGGTTATACATGGGTGAGATGACCAATTCTGCATTGGACTTTGGTGTTTCTTACGATTTTCATGGTGGGTAGACACAGTTCCTATTCAAAATGCTTCATTAAATTCTAAGTGAGATACCTAAGGTGTGTCAAAGATGAGAGGCAAAACTGCTTCTTTGAAATCCTTCTTTGTCTAGGATGATGGGCAAAAGGGCTTCCCGATGACTCAGCTGGTAAAGAATTCACCTGACAATGCAGGAGATGCAGGAGGCGCGGGTTCAGTCCCTGGGTAGGGAAGATTCCTGGGGCAGGGCAGGGCATGGCAACCCACTCCAGTATTCTTGCCTGGAAAACCCCACGGGCAGAAGAGTCTGGTGGGCTGCAATCCGTGGGGTTTGCAAAGAGTCGGACATGACTGAAGTGCCTGAGCGCGCATGCTCACATGGTGGACGGGGTTTGCCAGTTTCTAGGCTCACAAAAACCTTCTTGGTCTCAGCATCGTCATGTGTAAAATGGCAGTGATAATGGTAATGCCCTCCTCCTAGGTTAGGAGAGTTGCATGGGTTGGTACTTGGTGAATGTGCCCGCCTGGCATTGTAGAAGGCACTCTGTGAATGTTAGCTAAGGTGACATGAACTGTTCTAAGGGAAAAGGTCAGTAGACATGTTGGGAATTGATACTAAGAAGGAAGAAAAGTGGGGTTCAGAGGGAAGACTGGCAAAGCAGACTTCTGGAAGTGGGAATAGGTAAGGTGATGTCCGTGACCTCCTTGCACAGAAGTGACCTGCATCAGACAAAGCAAGAAAAAAAAAAAAAAGACACACAGTGTCAAGCCTGTGAGTGTGGTACAGATGGGCCACCCAGGTTTCGAGGATGCTCACACCTTCAGGGCCATTCTCAGTTACATTGTTCAGTGCTTTATTCACTCAACCCACACTTATCATTCAACCTGTACTGTGCCTTGATGTTATTGACAAAAACTATTCACTCTCCACCCTTAAGGAAGATGAAGGAGGAGGCAGGCAAGTCACCAGACAATTGGACAATAAATTCACGAGTGATCAGGAGGAATGAGGCACACTGGGAAGGGTTCTAAGAGTTACACCTGAGATTAGGTGAGTAAGAGTCGCCTAGAGAGTGGAGAGGGCGTCTCAGGTGGAGGTTGCTGCATGGGTAAAGTCACAGGTGACAGAGCAGAGTGTCTGACAATCCCTGTCTGCTAATTCCCGCATCTACTCATCTCAGAGTTGGTCTCCACTGTCTGCCTGTTCTCGGAAGCACGGGTCATATTTTCACATGTCTGGCAATTTTGGATTATATTCTAGATATTGTCGGTGATCTCTTGTAGAGCCTATGGATTCTATTATGTTCCTAAGAAGATTGCTGATATTTTATTTTAGCAGGCACTGACTATGATTGAACTCAAACATCCCTCTCAAACAGCCCCACTTCCCCTGGGGGCAGAAACTGAAATCTCTGATCAGTTTTATTAATCTTAGCTGAGTTGCTTGGAATCTATGTCATGGGCAGCCAGGGATTAAAGTCCACAGCAGATATTTCAAGAACTCCAAGCAGTTCAATATGCTTAGAGGGCAATGTGTGTGTGTGTGTGTGTGTGTGTGTGTGTGTGTGTGTGTGTGTGTGTTGGAGAGAACTAGAAGGACATGCAGCTTAGAGAAAGGCAAAGGCTGTGTGTTATACTAAGGAATTTGAGCTTTATCCCAAAGGCTGTGTTGGAGAACTTTAATCAGAAGTGTAAAATGATCAGACTTGTGTCTCAGAAACATTTATTGGCATCTGTGTGAGGGATGAGCCAGAAGGGGTAGGAAGATAGTTAGGAAGTTTGTGGGTAGAACAGAGTTCACTTTTCTCCTCCGCGAGACGAGGGGTTGAACTCGCTGACTGTTAGCATCTCCTGTGGGTTTAACAGCCTGTGCTTCCCACTGATGCCCTCACTTGGCCTCCGGGAGCCACGAGGCCCTGCAGGGCTGTGTTTTGCAGAGCACTGCACACGGCTTTTGAGTTCAGACTGTAGATCGCGCAATTAGAGGAAAATACACTTGGTGGTGTTCTGTGGTCTATGAATAGCTTAAGGTAAAGAGGGGACAAGGCAACACACGTGAATGAGCCACAGGTAGAAGCAGCCTCCCAAGGTCCCTGGCTCTCTTTTCAGACCTCCCTTATCACAACAGGTATGTGGTTAATTCCATGTGATCTTAAAGGGCCTATGCTAATCTGGCTTTGAGTTTTTCAGTCCTCCGAGAGAAAGATAGTTCTGGTATGAACCTGGGGATATGGACCCTTTGCAGTTGTTGGTCAGTCACTAAGTCGTGTCTGACTCTGTGATCCCGTGGCCTGCAGCACGCCAGGCTTCCCCGGAGTTTGCTCAGATTCATGTCCATTGAGTCGGTGATACCATCCAACCATCTTATCCTCTGCCACCCTCTTCTCCTCCTGCCCTCAATCTTTTCCAGCATCAGAATCTTTTCCAGTGAGTCAACTATTCGCATCAGGTGGCTAACGTATTGAGTCTTCGGCTTCAGCGTCAGTCCTTCCAATGAATATTCAGGGTTAATTTCCTTTAGGGTTGATTGGTTTGACCTCCTTGCTGTCTAAGGACTCCTCTTCTGACGTCATATCTTTCTGCCTTTTCATACTGTTCATGGGGTTCTCGAGGCAAGAATACTGGAATGTGTTGCCATTCCCTCCTCCAGTGGACCACGTTGTCTCAGAACTCTTCACTCTGACCCATCTATCTTGGGTGTCCCTGCACAGCATGGCTCATAGCTTCATTGAGTTACACAAGCCCCTTTGCCATGACAAAGTTGTGATCCATGAAGGGGACCCTTGGCAGTAGGGTACCCAAATCGGGAAGGATGAGAAGATATATTTACTTTGGCCCCCTGAGAGGCTCAGGAGATGGTGTGGATGTATTGACTTCATTGTTTCCTGGTTCTGGACCAACAGGAAAGTGAGGCTTCCCCAAGCCTCAGGATGCACTGCGCTTTCCTAGACTTCCTGGAAGCAAACAGCTCCTTTGTGTTGGACCACAGATGACACACGGGATGTCCTGGGGAGGCTCCTTGTACGGGGAGGAGCTGACTGGGGATGTATCTGTTGTGTTCTGTCCAGGAACCGCAGATGGCGGTCGTGGGGGGCTGGAGTGAGTGAGTGAAGCCTGGCCAGGGCTGAGACACAGGAGGTTTCTCTGCATCTTTAGAGAGTGGAGTTTTTGCTCAGACTCATTATTTTTTAATGTGATTCAACACAACAGGGACTCTGAGGAAAGGGGTGTCCTTCCAGTATGGCGGTGAGCCCTCTGCTCTGATGGACTGGCGGTGGTTTCGGCCACACACTGTTTTAAGAGGGAAAAGTCCCCTTTTGGAGCAGGAGACAGACAGAGGATTAGGCAGGGCCTCAGGAAAGCAGAGGGGCCGGCTGTCCTGGCCCTGGGTGTGCCATCGGCTCAGCCGACCTTGACCACAGGGCTGGGTCTTGGCCCTGGAGGGAGAGAACCCGCTAAGGAGCCAGTGGCTTCAGGAAGATTGGAATAATTAGTCAGTTCTCACTGCTACAGTGAGTCACCCTCCTGGAGACACTGCGTTCCAACCTAAGAGTTAGGAGCTGGGGCAGAAGACGCCTGGCACAGTTCCCGGGGGGTGCATAGGAGCCACGTGGGGCCCAGGGGCCTCGGTCCACGTCAGCTACCCCTGCTTTTGCTCCCTCCCTCTACCTTTGGTGGGAAGGGATGTGGGAGTCACCAGGTTTAAGGCTAAGTGAGGTGAAAATGGGAGGTTTGTGGGCAGATTTCGGGCTGGACCCATGGAACTCCAGGGCTGCTGGATCTGCCCCGGGGTGACTGGTGGTCCTGGCTTCCTGGTAGGAGTGGGACCGTACCTCCATGGGAAGCA
This sequence comes from Madoqua kirkii, assembly GCA_006408675.1. Taxonomy (NCBI): domain Eukaryota; kingdom Metazoa; phylum Chordata; class Mammalia; order Artiodactyla; family Bovidae; genus Madoqua; species Madoqua kirkii. Next base: position 66,595 of record SJYC01138859.1, read on the forward strand.
GGAAGGGGCGGGGGTCTCTGTGACCTTCTGCCATGTGGCCCAGGCTGCCTTGTGCCAGCTCGTGGCAGAAGTTTCTCAGGGTTGGGCAAGTTTCTGAGCACAGCTTTGCCCTGAAGCATCCCCCTGTGGACAGGGTGTGCATGGTCTGGAGGTGAATGGACGTGGTCCCCAGAAGCCAGGTCATAGCAGCGCAGCCACTGAGGCCAGATGCTCTGTAGTTATCTGGTGACAGTCAAGGTATGTGCAAACAGACACAGCTCCATCCTGGAACCAAGAAGGTCGATCCCCAGGAGCTGACTCTTGGTTTTTGTCCTCACGAGGTCCCTGTTCCAACCAACTCGCAAAAGGGGGGCCAGGAAGAGAGTGTGTGGCTGCCTGCACAGCCTAAGTGCCTCGAAAGTGCAGGCAGGACAGGAGCCTTCCTCCCGGGACAAGGTGGGTGGAGGAGGGTCGGGAGGAGTCTGGGTGGAAAAACCCAGATGGGGGAGCAGATTGGGCGGACCCTGCTGCCTCCTGGCACAGGACCTTTCGGCCGTCACCTCACCTTTGGACCTTCTTTCTGCTCAGCCTTCTCTCACTCTTTTCCTTCCCTCCATGGCTATTGTTTAGTGCCTCTCGGGGGCTGTTAAGTGCTAATAATCCATTGGAAAATCAACAAGCTGACATTTTGGGAGTGGAACGACAAAAACAGGGTGAACAGCTAGGTAAGTCAGGTTATTTCCAACCCTGGACAGCAGAGTGACGTGATGGAGAGGCCTGGGACGTGGCTGTGTTCACAGAGATGGGAAGGCCTCCCTGGGGCCGTGGGTCTGGGCTCTGACCCCCTCCTGTCAGGTCTGGGGAAGCGTCGTCCTAAGCAGAGGGGCAGCCGGCCCCCTGGCTCTGAGTGGGGACAGCCGGGGGGCAGGCGGCCACGATGCCTGAAGGAGCCTGGAGGCTGGTGTCTGCGTCCCCGGGTGGAGGCGCGCTCCCGGGACTTGTTTATGCTTCGGACGGCAAGCAAGAAGTAACCCGGGCTGTCTTAAGCCACCTCCGTGCTGGTGTTTATTTGTTGCGGGGTTAGCACCAGTGTCGCTACGCAGGCCGCAGCACAAGGACCCGGGTGCAGAAAGGACCGCCCGTGAGCGGCCAGGGCGCATGGTGGGTGGGGGCGATGCATGACCCCCTCCCCGCGTGGTCGCGCTAGAGGCTCTGTTCGCCTCTAATGCCAACTCAGAGCCAGCTCGTCACGTCACCAGGTCCCCAAATTAAGCAGTAATGTGCTTGTCCAATAAGCCCCATATGGCTGTGATGAGTCAAGACCACATTCTCTCAGCTTTAAAAATTAATATTATTAATGATGATAATGAAACCTTGCCGTTTTATGCCATGCTTTTCTCCTAAAGGGCTCAAAATGCAAGCATTAAAGTATGTGTCCATGCAGCCCAGCAGCTGTGTCTTAGGAGAGAATGGGACGTTGAGGGGATGACTGCATTCTTGAAGATGAGGTTCCCATCTTCCCCCGTCTTTATCCCATAAGGACAGCTCTTCTTTCCTGGCAATACAGCAGAAGAGTGAGGTAGAATTAGGGAAATGGGATTATTTTAATGTCTCAGCAAGGAAATGAAACACAAAAAAGGGACTGGAGTTAATTAGCCGCTACAGAATGCCTAGTTTGGGGCAACTAGCAGAGACTAACCCAACGCACCTTATTCTCAAAGAGAGGGTGCAGGGTGGGGACGGGCTGATGGCCTGGCAGGGGAGCTGGGAGGGGCCCCACTGGCCTGGGGGTAGCAGTAACTTTGCATCTGGTGAGGAGCAGACAGACTGAGTTCTGAGGGGCGGGGACGTTGAGGACAAAAGACCAGCCTCATCGGAGGTTAAATGTGGGAGTCCTCCCAGAACCCTGAGATGCTTCATAGAACCCAGGGCCATCCAGGGGATGGGGCAATGATGTCTGAGGGGAGTAGTTGGAAAGGGCTGAGTCATAGGAGTCAAGAGTAGCGAGGAAACGTGGAGACCTTGACCTGGTCATTCATCCACTTCCAGGAAGGTCCGTCACCATAAAAACATTCATCAACCTTTTATTCAGCAGGTATTCTTACTCTGGAGGAGCTTGTAATTAAGGGGACTGTATCATTTATCATCCAAACTGGGATACATTTGAGAAAGAATAGGGACACTGCTAATGACTACGTGGGGGCAGCAGGCACACACAGAGACTGCCCTGGTCAAACCAGGATGCGTAGTGACCCCACCATGGAACCCCACCCACTCGAGACCAATGCAGGAGACGCGGGCCACGTGGACAGTGTGTAGACGGTGCTTGCGTCCACGGGCCCATCCTCCCGACCCTCAGAACCCTGCTCGAGCCTCCACCCACCCCACCACCACTGTAGCCACAGGCTGCGTTTATGGCCTTGGGAGGTGACCTAACCTTCCTGTGCCCTGGAGTGCGCAGCTGCCTGGCGGGGTCATGGTGAGGATGATGTGAGTCCCTGCAGGTTGACCAGAGCAGGGCCAGCCACTGCAGACAAGCCACTGTTACCAGGGGAGCCTGGCGTGTCCACACTACCGTCGCCTCCTCGGCCGGGAAACGGAGACGGCACACCTGCCTTTTATGGGTCTGGAATTCAGGGCACGTCAGTCCCCCTCCCCTGCAGCTGACATCAAAGTGTGAGCTTAATACTTTCCACACCAGTTCACAGATTTATGACCTAATATATTTAGAGGTGGTTCAAGAACATCTCGGGAGGGGCAGAGGAGGTGCCCACGGGGAAGAGAGTGTGGCTGCGTGGCCTTACATGGAAGAGAGGTGAGCAGGGACCAGAGGGATGGGTGGCCAGGCTGCCCCACACTCCCGGGCCAGGCCAAGGCTCTCGGAGACATGGGGCGGCCTGGCCTTCCTTTCAGGATGAAAACCAGAAGGTCTTTCTCTAAACCTGGGTACTTCTGCAGCCGGAGAGGACCAGCTCTTCAGCTCCCAGGGTTTGGCCTCCCCCATGGCTGCAACAGCAACAGCACTGAACTATTCCAGCTAGTTTACTGGGTCTTGTTTGTCTCTCTCTCTCTTTTTTAAAAAAAAACTTCATTAAGTTCATCCACAAAATAGGACATTGTATATTTTTAAAGAATAGTTTTATAATGGAAAATTTGAAACATAATCAAAGTAGCGAGACTTACTTGTGCAGTGAGTTCCCATGTACGTATCTCCCAGCTCCAGCTTCAGCCATGATCAACGCTTGCCAATTCCATTTTATCTCTTTCCCTCAAGACTTTCTTTTCCTGAGATGTTTGAAAGCAAATTCCTCTTTATCTGTAAATACTTTGGGACACATCCCTTACAGACAGGACTTTTTAAGAAATGTAACCAAATGCGTGTACTACCCAGACAACAGTACCAACCACAAAAATAACCCCAGTAAATCCTTAATATCACCCAACATTCAGTTTATATTTAAATTTCCCTTATTCCCCTTATTATCAAAATGCCTTTTATTCTTGGTTGATTTGAATCGAGCCTGGTAAGGTCCGGACGTTAGATTTGCTTGTATGTCTCCTGAATCTTTTATCTACAAATGTTCCTTCTTCCACGTTGAATCTCATTCGTTTTTTTTTGAAGAAAACTGGGTCAGTTGTCCCGTAGATTGTCTCATAGTTCGATTTGGCTGACTACCTCCTCATTTTGTCTTTTTTAAAATTCCGTTTTAAAAACTCCTTATTGTCTGAAACCTAGAACTTAGATCCTGGCTTCATTTGTTTTGGTGGGTCAGGGGGTGTTCCGGCTGGGGCCCAGTGCATCCCCTGGGGCTATGTCAGAGAGTGCTCTCAGCGATGCTGAGCCTGGGAAGTGGGCTCGGGGGTTGTCATCCCAGCCTTTCTGCCACAGAGATCGCCCTCAACCTCTCATCTCACATTTTCAGCATATATCGATGACCGTTTCTCATTATTTCATTGGAGCTTGTGAAATGTCCATTTTTTTATTCCATTGTTCCCTTTGCATTTAGCAGCCGGAAGTCTTCTAGAAAGAAGAACAGTCCTTCATCAGCTTCTTGGTTACCTTGAAATGCAATTTGACATAAAAAGCAGGACACATACTTATCTTTCATTGACCAACTTTCAGAATAATAACTTGGTGCCCTCGCAAAGGAAGCTAGATCTGTCATTAATTAATTAAGCATATATTATTGAGTTCTTCCTGTGTGATAACATTTCCCTAAATCCTGATGATTCAGCAGTGACGAAGGTAGAAGTCGCTGCTTTATTGGAACTCGCCTTCCGGTGGGAAGACAGACAATAAAGGAGTCTGTTTACATACGGTGTGAGATGATGACAGAGGGGAGGCAGGACAGGGCACGGGGGTGCTGCAGAGTGGGAACTGGGTTCACATTTAAACAGGATCATGAAAGCCCAGGAGAAGATGACATTCAAGCCAAAACCCAATAAAGGTGGCCAATGAGCCATGCTCATGCTGGAGAGGAGCCCTCCAGGCAGAGGCGCTGGAGGAATAACAGGGGAATGACGCGGCCAGCATGGCCGGCGTGGCTGGCGTGGCCGTGAAGGGATGGGAGGGGGAGTTGGCAGGACAGGAGGTCGAGGGTGGGCTCAGGGAGGGGCAGAGCATGTGGGGCTTTCCAGACCACTTAAGGACATGAGTTTCCCCCTGAATGAGCTGGGCAGCCTTGGAGGATGTGGGCAGAGGAAAGGCATGACCTGGCTTATGGAGCAGTAGTAGGCAAGGGCAGAACTGAGTCCAGATTGAAAGCAGAGAGGGTCCTTCCTTCCCAGTAAGCTCTGAGCATCGGACTGACAGCTGGACTACAAGAAATGCTTCTCAGTCCATCCTTACACTTCCCAAGGGGTAGCATTCTCTTCAGCACTTCGAATCATCAAATCCCAGGGAAGAAACCTGCCTCCTCGGACTCCTAACAGAACAACTATCCATTCGTCATCTCAGAGAAATGGCATTCCATCCCCTCTAAAGGTGGGATCTGTGGAGCTGTGCCTCCCCTTGACCCATCTCCTCGTTTGCTTGTGGTGAATCTGTCATGACATCCTCACCATGGCTGAAGGGCTGGTATCAACCAGCCAGGGATATACAGTGGGACTTTCCTATGAGTCCAGAGCTAGGCCAGCATTTGGGGTACCACGGGCCATCCATCCATATACCCACCCACCCATCCATCCATCCATCCACCCATCCACCCACCCATCACCCATCCATCCATAACCACCCATCCATCTAACCATCATCCATCCATCCATCTAACCATCATCCAACCATCCATCCATCCATCTAACCATCATCCAACCACCCATCCATCCAACCATCATCCATCCATCCACCTACCCACCATCCATCCACCTACCTATTCACCCATCCATCCATACATACACACACCCCCACATCTATCCACCCACCCATCCACCCATACATCCATCTACCCATCACCTATCCATCCACCCACCCATCTATCTACCCATCTACTCACCCATCCATCCACCCACCCATCCATCTATACACACACCTACCCACTTACCCAGCCACATACCCATCCATCCACCCATTTACCCACCCACCCATCCATCCACTCATCCATCCACCCATCACCCATCTATCCATCCATCCATCCTCACACCCACCCACCCATCCACCCATCCATCCAGGGTCACTGCTGCAACCATGGTAAGGGTTGGCTTAACATAGGCTGGGCACCTTTTTTCTTCCATCCAGACTTCCCCAGGCAGCATGGAGCACACCTTTTCATATGTGCTGCCTTTTCAGGCATCCAGAGAGCCTTTTTGTGGATGAGCATCTGTCTGCCTGTGACTCCTGCCCGTTATAGGCTGCTTATGAATTTCTGGGTGCTTAGCAACCAGGAGAGGCGAGGATGCAGGCAGCCAGCATGCCTGTCAAGTAGCTGCTCCCCTCTCTCATCTTCTCCTCTGGGTTTGTATCTGCAGCAAAAGCAGCCGGAGAGGAACTCAACCGCAACTTAAATAGTGACTTTTTAAATAAATAAAAAAATTTTAAACCAAATCTAGTTCAAGCAGATCTTGCCGCAAAGAAAGCTCACAAGCCTCCCTTCTCATCCTCCCCTGTCATTACCTCGGATGCTCCACTGTAACCTTCTAAGATCTTTTCCAAAGATCTGATGTGAAGCGGGGGACAGGCCAAGAGAAGTGAGGAGGTGGAGGAGGCCAGGTCACCGCACATGGCACAGTTATTCTCCAGCTGTGGGTTTGCAGAGAAAAGAGGACATAACGGGGGAAGCAGGTTTTCCCAAGAAGGGACCTCGTGACTTAGAAAGAGTCTCCCTGCCTCTCATTAGGAGGAACGCTGCCGGCTGCAGGTGGGGCAGGCATGTCAGGTGGACGTCCTCGGTGGCAGCCAGTACTGTCGATGTAGCAGGAGACATTCTGAGGGGCAGAGGCTGGCGGGGGGGGGGAAGAGCAAGCTGCCGCCTTTACCGTGTCTCCAGGGGTCAGGCACAGTTCACTGTTTTTCTTAGAAACACCTGTGGGAGGCACGATGCCAAATGGGTGGTGCTCCCTGAGCCACATCTGCAGACGGTGCAGGTCTGCGGAGGCTTGGTGGTGGGTCTGAGTTGGAATCAACTCTGCACCACTGACTCGTGGTATCTGGGTATCCGTGCCTGGGGGGCTGGACCCTCAGATCTGGAATTTTGGCCCCTGGGTTATCACAGAAGGCTACAACATCTCTCAGCTCCTGGAAATGCCCTTTTCTCCCCTGCACCTCCAACTCTGGGCCCGGGTGGGCCCGGCCACTTCTTTCATGACTTGGTTCCCCCCACAGAGTCTGTGGGGCTGCTGGTACCAGATTCTTAGAAGAGCCTGTAGCTGCGCTCTTTTTTCAGATGAATTCCCCAGGTCTGAGAGGAAAACAAAAACGTGGACACGACGGGGGTCTCCTCTGTGGCCGGAACAACCTAATGCTTGTTTAACAGATTAAACAGCATCAGAGTGAACGAGTGAGGACGTGCAGTCCAGTCTTTTCTAACGTTCTGCGTGTTCTCTGGTCTCTCCAAACACCCGTGACCGTTCCAGGCATCCTGCCGGCTGGAGCTGGGTACGGTGCAGAACTCAGCGGGTGGTGCATCACCGAGGACTCAGAGAGCTCCGCTGGGCCTGCTGGGGGTCGGCTAGTGAGCTGGTGATTTAGGCCAGAGTCTTGATCGTGTGAATTGTCTGATGAGTAAAAAAATTAAAACCTATCGGTGAGCTCAGCACCTCAGACCCAGAGGCTCCTGAAGGTCAGGACTTCGGACGTCATCCAGCCCTTGGGCTCGCCGAGCACTTGGTCAGTAGCAGGTGTGTGGGCTGGTGGCATTCTGGGAAAGGGCATCTCCAGGCAGTTTATAGGGAGGATAATCAGCCCACCTCTTCCCACCTACACTGTCTCCCTTCCTTGGTCTCAGTTATTTGGGAACGGTTTGTCTAGTGCCCAGCAGTGAACACAGCAGAGCTGGGCTGAGACCTAGGACAACTGAGGCGGGTCCCCTTGTGTCCCCAGTGCAGGGGGAGGAGGGAGGGCAACAGGTTGCAGGGCTGGTTGGGAGGATCTCACCGGGGGTCACCAGCAGGCTTTGCTGGCAGCGTCTTCATGAAGAGAGGACAGTGGTCCTACCCTCATCCCACCACGTGCTCTGTTGCTGGGCTGGGACCTCAGTCTTCTGGGCCTCGGGTGCTCTGCTTATTAAATGGGATGATATTACTTCCTTCAGGATTTCTACAAAAATCAAGGTAAATCCATGCGTTCATTTGGGGAAACCACTTGGCCTAGTGCCTGGCTCAATAGAAGAGTGTTCCCTTTCCCTCTTGACTTTGTGGGAGACCCTGCAATGCAGGAGACCTGGGTTCGATCCCTGGGTTAGGAAGATTCCCTGGAGAAGGGAGTGGCAACCCACTCCAGTATCCTGGCCTGGAGAATCCCATGGATAGAGGAGCCTGGTGGGCTACAGTCCACGGGGTTGAAAAGGGTTGGACAGACTTAACGACTAAAACTTCCATTTCCACTGAACCTGAGGTCTGTGGCGCCCACATCTGGTCACAGGCTGGTGCCTAGCCATCCTTGTAACTTCAGTAAAAACTTGGGCACTTTCCCTGGAGAATGTCTCAGTGGGTGTGGGGCTGCCAAGGAGTCTGGAAAGTACCCCAGGTGAATCTGAGGCACAGCCAGATTTGGAGACCTGCTGAGAATATGTGCAAGAAATGTGTGTGTGTTTCCAGAGGCTCCTTGGCTTTGCTCCTAGTCTCGAAATGCTTCAGGCTCCCACAAAAACCAAGAGCAGCTCTCATGTACCTAGTGTGGTCCAGTGGCTAAGACTATGTGCTTCCAAATGCAAGAGGTGCGGGTTCGATCCCTGATCAGAGAACTAGATCCCACATGCTGCACAGAGAGTCTAAAAGAGAAAAGAAAAAGGCAAGTGGGTCTGGGGATGTGAGTGCAGGGCCCTTTGGAGGCTGGCACTGCCTGGCTCCCCCCATCCCCCACCACCTGGCCCCTCACTCCCCAGCCCCAGGTGCCCAGGACAAGTGGCAAGTCATCTGGCTCACTGACAGGTAGGGGAGTGTGTGAAGCATTGCTTCAGTTGTGTCTGGAGATCCTTAAGATACTCGGTTGTAACCAGCCTGAGAAGTTGACATGGAAAATGTTTGCGTCTGGTTCCCGTAAACGTAAAATCTGTTATGAATTACATGCATCTGAGAGAGAGAGACAGAGGTTTGGTGTTTGCAGGAGAGCCAGTCCCTGCTCTGTCTGAAAGCTTTTGCAATTTTTCCTAATTGGCCTGCTCCTTTTCTGTAACGAATGTCCTCCCTGTTCCCTGTCCCCTCCCCCAAGGCCCACAGCTCCTGGCTTCCTGGCATGAACATGGTCTTTCCCAGGATTTCAGGTGTGTGATGGGAAACGCAGGCTGGAGGGCAACGTGGGACTCCGGGTTTGGCAGCTTGGCGGGGGGGAGAGGGGGGCGAATCTTGTTTTTCAGCTTCTGAGCTTAGGAGACCAGGACTTTTTTTTCTCATTTCCTGGAATCTTGGTACATCTCCTAAGATACTCGGTGCACGCCGGGGCTTTGGGCGGCTGGAGTTGGCACCTGTGGCCGCTGGTCAAGGCGAGGCTGCCTGGTTTTCGTGGCCCATGCGGGACTGGAGTCAGGCTTCTGCCAGGGTGGCCGGGGACCAGGACAAGGGGGTGTCCACGCCTCCCCTTGGGCAGCCAGCGGGCAGCGGGGCTCCTTCTGCCCACTCAAGATTTGTTCTTAATTGTTTAGTTAAGGATGGAAGGAAGGAAAAGAGAGACAAAGGGCCCCAGGGCTCAGTGACTGGGAGAGACTGAGATGGAGATGGAGTCAGAGCAGAAACGCCAACGAAGAAAGAGGGAGGTGGGGGAATGGGAACGGAGGCGCTGGAGGGGGAGGGATGGATCTGGAAGGGGCAGTGGCGACGTTGCCATGACGACTGAGCCCTGACTGGGTGCGGTCAAGTGTCTCCTTGGGAGGAAGGACATCCACGTGGTAGTGAGAGGGCTTCGTGGGTGATGACACCTACCCTGTGGACGCGACCCCCTCGGTCCTGGGGGCCATCCAAGTGGGAGCTATCTGGCCCCGTCAGTCCAGGGCGCAGGTGGCGAGGAGGAGAGCTGGACTCGGGCACGTGTGCCACCACCCCCTCCTCCTGGGACTGCCCCCTCCCCGCCCTCCCCTGCGTCACGGACTCCCTGCGATAACGTGGCCCACATCTGCCCGTGTCCAGAGCCTCCCCTGGCCATCGTTCTGTGAGTGGACGGTGAGGTCTGCATCCTGCAGGAGGGACCCTAAGGCCCAGTGAGGGGTGGGGCTCCCTCCCAGCACTCGCCCCCCGGGGCTGACCGCCCCTCTGAGGAGCCATCCCTTCCACAGCAGCTGCTGCGTCTCAGGAGTCAACGTGTGACGGGACTGAGATGGGGTGGAGCGTCCGTGAGGGACAGAGTGGGCATGTGCACCTTCCTGGGGGTAGCTGGAGCCCGTCCCCAAGGCGCAGGCTGGCTAATGGCCCAGTTCATTCCCGGGGCTCCTGGGAAGGCTCCGCACTAACAAAGCACAGTGAAGGTTTTCAGGCAAGTGGGAGAGAGCCTCCCTTTCGAGTCTTGTGCTGGTGACCAACAGGCCTGAAGACCACGCAGCGGGATCAGAGGCCCCCATGAGGAGCAGCGTCCCCAGGACAGAACACCTCCCTGTCCTGCGGGTTCCCCTCCTTTAAAAAGGAATAACTAAGAAAGCAAAAGTGTCATCATACTCAGAATTAAAGACAAAAACAGAGAAAGTTATCATCAGTGTGGTACCAAGGGACCCCCTCCCCAAATCTCATCCCTCTGCCCTTCAGCATCTCAACCATCTTAAAATGTATCTACGGACCACATCAAATAGACTGGTTTTGCTGTAACAAAATTAAAGAGAATGGTTGTATTTTGTATGCTGTTGACTTTTATTAAGGATAAATTATTCATCTTGGTCTTGCGTCATAAACTCTGTTATTCTGATGGATGAGTAGGCATTGAGCTGCATCTTACTAGTTGACACATTGTTAAGTTTTGTAGGCATGGAGTTAAAGTTTCATTCTGATTTTGCAATTTTCTTTTATAATTTGGACCCAGTCTGGTTTTGCTTTGTTTTTACATATCAAGTGTTTTTGTGGGTCAGTGGAAAGCTCATGAGGTATAGACATTGTGTCTGTCCCTCCCACCCTCACCCCCAGAGAGAGGAAGAAATACAGAGATGGCTTCCGTGGACTAATGTTCAGCCTCTAGTTTTCCTGTCTCCTCTTGGCTCTTGCTTTTATGATGATGAAATGTAAGATGAGTTCTCTGGGAAACATGGAATCTAAGCATCCCAAGCAGGTGACACGTCATCAATTACCTGAAACTCTGACGCCAAGGGAGGGATGTGGATTCTGAACATGAGGTCAAGTACCAGAAGGGTTAGGGCAAGGGTCTCGAGAGGGCTGGCTCCTCTGAAGACTCTGACAGGCACCTTCATGTGACTCCGGTTTCACGTGGACCCTGGACTTCTACCTGGCTCCACAAGGAACCTTACACTGCTGCAGTCCTGACATGGGTGCTCCGGGGCTGTGTGTGCAAATACTGAGCGCCCGGGGTCTAACTGAGCAGAGAGAGAACTAGGTCTGTACAAGGAGAGGAAGGCTAGCGGGCCCTGTCTAGCCTTCCTGGAAACGGGGGCTGCTCTGTACTGCTCAGGCTGTGGGAGCTGAGTTGTACTGCCCAAGACAGGGGGCTGGCTCTGGCTTCCAGCGGCCAGGTTCCAGGGGAGGGCTGTGACCATGTGTTAGAAAGCTGAGTGGAACCCGTGGGGAGAGTGAAGCATGGGACGCTTGGCTCGCCTTGACCACGGAGACTTACCTGATGTAAGAACACCCAAGGGGGGAGACTGGGACCATTAAGAGCTCTGATAACTAGTGCTCATTAAAGAAGAGAAGGAAAACACAAAAAGACCCAGGGAGGTCTTCTTCAGGAAAAGGAAATACAGACCCATCAGATCCATGGTCTCAGAGAGCACAGGGGTCTGGGAGTGGCTGCCTGGATCAAGGTCAGGGTTGGACACTGGCACTTCTGAAACCCCAGAGGAGCATCTTTTGGGTCCCACCTGATGTTTCTCCTTTAAGGGACTAATGCAGTCACCCAGAACCAGTCCTTTGTCTGTGGAACTGGATCCCCTTTCTACCCTGAAAATGAGATGACGTGAAGCCCTTGAAAATGTGTTTGGAAAAGGGAGGCCTTTTCTAGCATGGTGCATTACCGTAAAATGACACAGCCTCACTCTTATTGCCTAATTAGTAATATTGCACTTCTGTGTGAAATGGTATGTTTAAACATTGCCAGTCGATTTAAACAAAGGATTTCAAAGTGCTGTCGGAAGGATCACAGCAAATGCTTGCTGTCAGGTGACATCTCTGAGGGTACTTGTCTCACCTCCTGGGGTGCCTGCTCCTGGGGGGACCTCACCGAGGAGGAAGGTTGTCCCCATCCTGCTGTATTTTCTGGCCTCCGTCACCTTTGCCCAGGACTGAGCTGGTCTTGGGATATTGTTTTTAATGAATTGTTAGGGTGTTGCAGACGTACATTGGGCTCAGCTGGGCCCTGTGATTCATTCATTCTCTCACTGATTCATTATACACCTGACAAGATGGATGTCAACTGTGTTCTAGGGGCCAAGGGCACAGAATGTGTGTCACACAGCTCCTTTCCTCCAGGAGGCCAGCCCAGGATGGGGTGGGAGGGAAACAGGCATTTGGTGGGAAATCGAGATCCACCCTGGTGGGCGAGAAGGGTGGTAGAGAGGGGAACACATTTTCATGGCCTCCTTGAAAAAAAGTGTAGTGGTAAGAGCAGCCTGTCTGCTGTGACAAGCATAACCTCAATTCCTGGTGGTTTAAGGGGATGAAAACTTATTTATTGCTTCCATCACAGCCCAGTATGGACTGGAGGGCAGTCACAGGGGTTATCCAGGGACACAGTCTTCTTTTCTTTAGAGGTGATGCCACCTTCGTGGACCTGGGGCCTTCCCTTTGGATCCTCTGACTCTAACTGACAGATATGTGATGAGAAAGAGGGCATAGAGGAGTCGGCACCCCATTTTAGGGCCCAGCCCAGAAGTGGTACCCCGCCCCCAATTTCTTGTCTGTCCCACCATCTGGACACAGTGCACATTGCTGCCTCCTGCAGGTGAGACTGGGAAATGCAGACTCACTGTGTGCCCAGGTGGAAGACAAACAGGTGTCTCCCACGGTGGCGAGGTGGGCGGGGGCAAGCAGGAGCCGCTCCATCAGAGGGAGTGTTTCAAGGGTAGAGTTTGCCAGTGACAATGTGGGGTGCTGGGTGCCAGTAGGAAGTCAGCATAGCATGGGAGATATTCTGGACAAGGGGAGTGGACATTAGCTTGGGTGTGACTTCAGATAGAAGCGGATTGAAGACTTGGCTCACAACTGCGGTGGCATGAGCCAGGGGTCACCTCCAGCCCTCCTCACAGGTCGTCTCCGAGATGTGGGTGTGACCTGGGGACCCGCCCTCTGCAGTCAGCACCAGCTCAAGTCTCACCAAGAACCACTTTTTCTGGCCAGGCCCTGCCCTCTGCTCTGGATACACTCTGACATAGACCCTTCTACTGACTCAGACACACACACATGGGATTTTGTGGGTCCAAAAATCTGCACCAAGTTTTGGGAAGATCAGGGGAGACCACACCACGGTAATGAATACTGAACGTTTGATATTCCTAGGCCTGAAGGCATTTTTCCAGCCTGAGCTTCAACGTTTTGATGTATTTCCTGCTTTCTCACCTTCTCCACCCTTGTGGCCTGAACAAACACCCCTGCCCACTGTCACTGCACAGAGCAGTTCAGCTCCTTCTGGCCCCCACCTGCAGCCTCAGCTGAGACCCCGCTCTGTGTGTCCCCCATGAGCTTCCCCCCACGAGGGACCGTCTCCTGCTGCAGGGAAGGTGGAGAAGTTTGTGTCCTGATTATTTTGAAGGCTCAACTTTTAAGTAACTTTTTCTATGTCTCATGTTTAATTTCACTGAGGTTCAGATGGGAATGTTGCTGCCAGAACTGCAGGTTGCTGTGAGGATTATGTAGAATAATCTATGAAAGTGTGTAGATGGGGCCCAGCACCTAGAGGATCCTCAGTGAAAAGGCAGCCCCCCGGGCCTCTCTCTGCCGCCCTCAGAGTCACGCTAGCCCATGGTCAGAGGGACATGGTAGGGCGGAGGAGGGGAGGTGGAGGTGCCCGAGGGAGGGGGCGGTTTCTAAAGGAAGTAGGAGTCGGGGGAGGAAGCAGACGGACCAGTGGTCAAGGTTGAATAGGACCTCACGTCCTGACACTGCCCGGCCTGTTGGAGCCAGCTGGAGCTGGCGACCGTCCAACCCGTAAGGGTCTCCCTTGCAGCCCCAACTCAGACTTTTAGGTCAGATCCCAGAAGGGACTGCAGTGACCACTCAGTCCACTGTGTTGGTGTCAGTGGAGCTCCCAGCCCTTGGAGGAAAGAGACCTCTGAGACCGTTTGTCCAAGTTCCCCGAGATGCTCCCGGGCCAGGCCCATCCCCAAGTGTGCTCTTCTTGAAGTGTGTCTTCTAGCGTGGACCTTGGTAGAGAAAAGTGGGGCTTTCTCCAGGAACGGGGAGCCTCCAGTGGCTTCTGCTTTGGAGATTGTGAGCTCACTGATGGAAACTCCTGAGACTGACAGGTTTGTGCTGATGATGCTTGGCTGGTTTAATGCAGGGTTCCCTGGATGAGGAGTGCAGACCCTCCTGTTGCTTTGGGAAGCCCCTCTTGTCCATCCATCCTGAACACCTGTGATTTGCCAGGTAATCCCCTTCGTAGTGGGTATTAAAGAATCCAGGGCTCTCTGTTACTTCTCAGGTGATTGGCTGTGATACAGTCACGACTTCCTGGCAAGTCTTCCTAGGGGTCGAGAGACGCTGGATGAGGTCCCATTGCTAAGATATTTTGAGCTTTTCATGAAAAAGTGATTTCTAGACAATCTCCAATGTTTCAACTGCTCTTTTATTCATTGTCAAGTTGGTGTTTGAGACTTAGACATCAGAAATGGCATTTAGATTTCCAGGCTGCCCTGTTTAACCCGTAGCGTAGCTGAAATACGGTACAGTTGCTATGAATCATACTGGAAAATAGTATGCATGCGGGTGAGTAATCTAGAACTGCTGTTGTGGGCCCCCTGCGCCGTGAACCACTTGGAAGGCAGGCCTTCAGCCACTCCAGCCAGGATGCAGACACATCCACCCTGAGGAGGATGTCAGGCTACTCCGAGACTCTTGGGGTCTGCAGTGTGGCCCCAGGGAGACAGCAGAGAGTGGCTGGGTTTAGGTGCAGCCGTGATGGTTCCTGTACATGGTTCTTCCTGGGTATTTCAGATGCCACATGGACCAGCCTATCCAGAGCTGATAGGAGCCAGGTGGACAGGGGGCAGGGAGGACCCCAGCGGCTAGAGCTCTGAGCCTGTTGGCAGCTTGCCGCTGGCTCAGGATGGACCGACAGGAGCTGCCCAGCAGGACTCAGTCTGGCCCTTCCTAGGTCAGCCCCTGCCCAGCGGTGGCTCCTGAGCTACACCTTCCTCTGGTGCCCCGTCCCATTCTTCTGTGGTGGAGGCCATAGCTGCTGGAACAGAGGTGGACAGGCAGATCCCAGCACCCCTTTGGCTGCTTGTAAACTGAGACTCCAGACTCGGGAGTGTCTGCTCTTTCTTTGGGGTCCCCTGACCTGCTTCCCTGTGTCTTAGGGCCTTTCTCAGTGGCTCAGATGGTAAAGAATCCACCTGCAATGCGGGAGACTTGGGTTCGACCTCTCGGTCAGGAGGATCCCCTGGAGGAGGAAGGGCAACCCATTCCAGTATTCTTGCCTGGAGAATTCCACTAAAGCTGTTCCCTGGACCACTGAAAGTGCCCAGTTAAATCCTGAGTGCTGTGAGACCTAAATTCAGACTATACCCCAGCAAATCAACCTGAGTCTGTATTCTCATTGATTAAAAAAAATTAAGACTCAGTGATGTAATTCGTGATTATTCAATAAAGGCCTATTATGGATTGTAATTCTGCAGTGACTAACTTAATTTTACTTATTAGTGTTCATTTAAATCTTAGCTTATTGTATGTTCAGTACAACAAGAACTAGAACCATTTTTCTTTAAAAATCAGCCATTCGGAATTTTCTCATCAATTTAGACCAGACTTCCCGCCCTCCTTTTCATCCAAAAACATTCAGATAAGTGAGATTTTTCCTTCATTTAAATCATTGATTGACCAGGACTACACTGGAGAATAACTGGTTTTTGAACAAGAAGCACCAACCTGAAGTGAATTTTATTAATTTCGAAATCTGACATTTTGAGACCCCTTTAAAAGGGCCAGGGCCTTTCTGAATAAACTCTCAGGGAATCGATTTGGTGCAGAAATGAACCCTGTCTTGAAATGCAACATTCAGATCATTTGCAAACCACACTGCAGGTTCACAGAGAATGTGCCTGATTTACATTTTCTGGTTTAGTAAATTCAATTCAAATTCATTTCCTCCTAAATGAGTTTCACTACCGGAAGGCTAGTGCATGGAAATGACCCTCTGTCATTGTGGTCGCCTGCCCCAGAGGCCGAGGTGGCCTTGGGGCTGAAGCCCAGGCCAGGGTTGTGGCCTCAGTCTCTGCCTCCCCCAAGACGGGCTCCGGCGAGGCCTGGGAACCCTCCTCTTGGGGTCTCTGAAGCAGTCCTGGGTGCAAGGATGACGGTCTTTAGCCATTCTCTGCAGCTCCTGAGATGCATGTGTAAGGGGCCGTGAGCTTCTCCATGTCACCAGATTATGGGGACTTCAGTTTTAAAAACAGAACTTGAACCACATTTGAGGAAAAGGCGAATTCCTACAGTGTCCTTGATAGAGTCTCTATTTCCTCCTCTGTGGTCCTCAGGCTACATCAGATGAAGCCCGTGCAGGTTGTGGGGGGAGGATCAGATGGGAGTCCTGGTGTCGGTGCCCGACTGGGAGCCGGTGGGTGGGGAGCACAGCTGCTCAGGCCCCCCAGAGACCAAGCCCAGAGTAGCATATTGACTTTTTGTGATTTCAGTTTTCAGTGAGGGGATATGAGTTTGCGTGAACTCCAGGAGATGGTGAAGGACAGGGGAGCCTGGTGTGCTATACAGCCTATGGGGTTGCAAAGAGTCAGACATGGCTGAGCGACTGAACCACAGCATCAGTTGTTTTTAGTCACGTGATGTGTTTACCATCCAAGAATCTCTCCTAACTTTCCCTGCAGCCTCTGTAGGTCAGGTCCCGGCTGCATGAGCTCCTCCCTCCCGACACGTGTGGCCACTTTGTCCCTCTCACGTGGCTCCAAGTTGTTCTGCTGTGCCCCTCATGTCTTAGTGGACCTTGAGGCATGGTCCTCCTGGTCTCTGTTTTCTGCCAGATTCAGGGTGGTCTCACTGTTCTTTAGAGCCTGCCTGCTAAGTAGCTTCAGTTGTGTCCAGCTCTGTGCAACCCCATGGACTGTAGCCCACCAGGCTCCTCTGTCCATGGGATTCTCCAGGCAAGAATGCTGGAGTGTGTTGCCATGACCTCCCCTGGGGATCTTCCTGACCCACCAGTCAAACCAGTGACTCGTATGGCTCCTGTATTGGCAGTCAGTTCTTTTCCACTAGCGGCACCTGGGAAGCCTGTCCTTCACAGAGCTCCCTGGAAATCACCAGACGGCTGTAGCTGGTCGGGACATCACAGGACAGTGGCAGTATCCGGGGAACGTCCTGAGGGTCTGTCAAGAGTGAGGAGACCTTTCCCCAAAGCATCCAGCTGATGCTGGCCGCTTGGCCAGAAGTTGGTAGAGTGTCCGTTTAGCAAGGAGAATGGATTGTCTTGAACAGTTTAGATGGATCAAAATTTAACTTGTCTCCTGGGAGAGGGATGCACGCTCAGTGGGACCCTGCCAGCTGGGGGAGGGACCCATTGTTTCCTGGGGGCAGGGAGCAGCGATCCCAATTCTGTCCTTAATCTTCCTAGCAAAGGCTCAAAGAACTCTAATCAACTGTATTTTCCTAATCCTTCGCCACATGCAAAAATATGTGTATTTTTCTTTCTATGTTATGATGAGTAGGGAAATGATCACTGATGACCTTGGGCCTCTGTTTCTGCTCTTCTGAGCTAGACCAGGACAATGCACAAGCGCAGTGTTTGGTAAACTGGGTTGACTTACAGGGTCTTGGTGAAGGAGGAAATGGCAACCCACTCCAGCATGGTTGCCTGGAAAATTCCATGGACAGAGGAGCCTGGCAGGCTACAACCCATGGGGTGGCAAAGAGTCAGACAAGCACACACACAGGGTCTTAGAGTTGGAAGGCCTTAAATTTCCATCCTTTCATTTGACTAATAGAGAAATTGAGGCTCAAGTTGCCGGGAAGAGGTCGGGGGAGGCGGCTCGTTTAGCTGAAGCCTTGTTTTGTGGCTTTTTCCCACTCTCATGATGCCTGGCCCTCCCCTCCCCTCACCCAGGCAATCAGTTCTATTGTGCTCTTTAAAGTTTTGTCTCTGTCCAAACGTGTACAAGGACTGAAGCACTAATAGCAGTCATTCATAGCCCAGCGTGAGTATGAGCCATTTCCTCTCCTAAGTCGTCTCTGGAATCATTTAAGGATGTTTCAAGCTTTATTAAGAGGGCGGGGATTACTTTGGGGGTGGGAGGCCTTGAATTCTCTTGTGGATCCTTCTGAATCTCGCCACTGGGGAACTGTCCCTTCTACTCTGTCTCCTGGGGGATGGGCCCCCCTTAACTGTCTCCAGAGCCTCCGCTCAGAGGAGAGAGGGCAAGAGCATCCTGCTGGTACCTCTGGACCCTCCCCTCCCTGGAGGTGTCTTGTGAGTGAGCCTGGAGCTCTGCTGGTGGGTGAAGGGCCTTAGCCCTTGGAAAGGCGCCAAGCCTACCCGTGACGCGTCTGTGATGAGTCCCCGTGTGCCCCCTCCCCGGGACAGTCTTCTCTGCTCCACATAGAAGGGCTTTGTTTCTCGAAATCAAAGTGCATGAATGCAGAGACCTGGGGAGTGGCTGTTTGTGTTTCACAAGTTTCCTCTTTTTCTGTGTAGATAGCATCGTGGAAACCCCATTACAGACTCCTGGAGTGCTCAGGAAGTGACTTGATGTCCACACTGAGGGTGGTTTGCAGTGAAGCGTGGGTAGCTGTCCCACAAAGGGCCGAGCCTCTGAGTTGTTCAGACAGAGGAGCAGCGTTAGAGCAGAGAACTGGGTGTCACGTCTGCTGCCCCCTTCTGCCCTCCCCCCAACCCAGGACCACCCACAGGATGCGGCCTCACAGTTCCAGCTCTCTCTCTCTCTCTCGGGGGCTCTCGTTTGGGAGCTGTTGGCATTCCAGCTGGGGCTGTCCTTCTCTGGGGCTGGTTCTCCCTGGGGAGGGGGTGGTGTCTAGACCCCTGGCCTGCCCCCCTGTTAGTTCTCCCACCAGCCCCACTCCAGCCCCAGGGATGTCTACTCCATGGGGTCAGCATTAAACGTGACACCAGTTAAGAGTCAGAACTCCGACACCGGGCCCTATGTCTGAGCCTGACAGTGATGTCCGCCGTTTTCCAGGCCATTTTCTGAATCTCCTTGACGTCCACCTGGGCCAATAACACAGGCTTCCATCAGTGAGTGATGGGGTGGGTGAGGATTAGCCACCTTGACTGTCCCCTCCCCCACCATGGACCCCAGGCCTGGCCTTGGGGCATCCTCACGGCAGAGGGTGAGCTGAGTGCAGCGCAGGCAGCGTGGGGCAGGCCTGCCCCTCGCCCATCCCGGGGCCAGGCCCGGGCTCTCTTCCCAGAGCCTGCTCCACAGGACACACTTCAAAGGGGTCACAGGGCTGGGAGGCCCAGCTGTTTCTTGGACATCAAACAGTGCTTGCAAAACAATTGATGAGTTAGGAGTGAATCAGAACCAGCCGGCTTGCATTTCTCCCGGAATCTCTGCTTATTGAGAACCTCTCACACACCCTGCCCCCAAGAACGTGTGTCCCTCCCTGGGGATGGCGCCTCAGCCGTGGGCACTGGAGCCAGCTTGCTTCTTGCCCACGGCCCACCTGAGACTCCCTTGTCCGACCACCCACTTCCTGGAGGGAGGGGCCCCATTAGGGCCTTTTTCGGGGCCGAGTGACAGCAGGGGGCCTGGGGTGCAGGAGTTCACGTCACTTCCCCACCCCCTCCAGAGGCAAGCCTCACGTGTCCAGTCTGGAGACAGCTTGATGGGGGTCTGGGAGGGGTGGGTGGCCGGAGGCGGGGACCAGAGGCACCACTTTCAATTGCTTTCTCCACCTTGTCCTATTGCAGCCTCTGTGAAATGTCCCCAGGCTTCCACTGCTAAATCCTCTTCCCTGTGATCACCGCTTCTGTCACCCCCTCACACTCCTGTTGCTTACAGAACCCCAAACTCTCTGTAATCACGTCTGCCCATGTGGTTGCCACCCCAGTGGACCGCCAGGTATGTGAGGCCAAGGGCCTCGTGTGTCTCTCGGGGGAGCCCCTGGGGTTCATCTGGAAGCTGCAGGAAAGAAACCACCTATGGCGATGGCACCACCCCCTGGGTTGCTGTTTGAGTGGGAAATAGTGTCCATGGACCTCCTTGGGGGTTAACCTTGATTTGAGGGTGTCTAGGGGTTTTTCCAGTGGTCATGTATGGATGTGAGTTGGACTGTGAAGAAAGCTGAGCACCGAAGAATTGATGCTTTAGAACTGTGGTGTTGGAGAAGACTCTTGCGAGTTCCTTGGACTGCAAGGAGATCCAACCAGTCCATGTTAAAGGAGACCAGTCCTGGGTGTTCATTGGAAGGACTGATACTGAGGCTGAAACTCCAATACTTTGGCCACCTGATGTGAGGAGCTGACTCATTTGAAAAGCCCCTGATGCTTGGAAAGATTGAGGGCAGGAAGAGAAGGGGACAACAGAGGATGAGATGGCTGGATGACTTCATTGACTCAATGCACATGAGTTTGGGTGAACTCTGGGAGTTGGTGATGGACAGGGAAGCCTGGTGTGCTGCAATTCATGGGGTTGCAAAGAGTCAGTGTCTAGACCCCTGGCCTGCCCCCCTGTTAGTTCTCCCACCAGCCCCACTCCAGCCCCAGGGATGTCTACTCCATGGGGTCAGCATTAAACGTGACACCAGTTAAGAGTCAGAACTCCGACACCGGGCCCTATGTCTGAGCCTGACAGTGATGTCCGCCGTTTTCCAGGCCATTTTCTGAATCTCCTTGACGTCCACCTGGGCCAATAACACAGGCTTCCATCAGTGAGTGATGGGGTGGGTGAGGATTAGCCACCTTGACTGTCCCCCTCCCCCACCATGGACCCCAGGCCTGGCCTTGGGGCATCCTCACGGCAGAGGGTGAGCTGAGTGCAGCGCAGGCAGCGTGGGGCAGGCCTGCCCCTCGCCCATCCCGGGGCCAGGCCCGGGCTCTCTTCCCAGAGCCTGCTCCACAGGACACACTTCAAAGGGGTCACAGGGCTGGGAGGCCCAGCTGTTTCTTGGACATCAAACAGTGCTTGCAAAACAATTGATGAGTTAGGAGTGAATCAGAACCAGCCGGCTTGCATTTCTCCCGGAATCTCTGCTTATTGAGAACCTCTCACACACCCTGCCCCCAAGAACGTGTGTCCCTCCCTGGGGATGGCGCCTCAGCCGTGGGCACTGGAGCCAGCTTGCTTCTTGCCCACGGCCCACCTGAGACTCCCTTGTCCGACCACCCACTTCCTGGAGGGAGGGGCCCCATTAGGGCCTTTTTCGGGGCCGAGTGACAGCAGGGGGCCTGGGGTGCAGGAGTTCACGTCACTTCCCCACCCCCTCCAGAGGCAAGCCTCACGTGTCCAGTCTGGAGACAGCTTGATGGGGGTCTGGGAGGGGTGGGTGGCCGGAGGCGGGGACCAGAGGCACCACTTTCAATTGCTTTCTCCACCTTGTCCTATTGCAGCCTCTGTGAAATGTCCCCAGGCTTCCACTGCTAAATCCTCTTCCCTGTGATCACCGCTTCTGTCACCCCCTCACACTCCTGTTGCTTACAGAACCCCAAACTCTCTGTAATCACGTCTGCCCATGTGGTTGCCACCCCAGTGGACCGCCAGGTATGTGAGGCCAAGGGCCTCGTGTGTCTCTCGGGGGAGCCCCTGGGGTTCATCTGGAAGCTGCAGGAAAGAAACCACCTATGGCGATGGCACCACCCCCTGGGTTGCTGTTTGAGTGGGAAATAGTGTCCATGGACCTCCTTGGGGGTTAACCTTGATTTGAGGGTGTCTAGGGGTTTTTCCAGTGGTCATGTATGGATGTGAGTTGGACTGTGAAGAAAGCTGAGCACCGAAGAATTGATGCTTTAGAACTGTGGTGTTGGAGAAGACTCTTGCGAGTTCCTTGGACTGCAAGGAGATCCAACCAGTCCATGTTAAAGGAGACCAGTCCTGGGTGTTCATTGGAAGGACTGATACTGAGGCTGAAACTCCAATACTTTGGCCACCTGATGTGAGGAGCTGACTCATTTGAAAAGCCCCTGATGCTTGGAAAGATTGAGGGCAGGAAGAGAAGGGGACAACAGAGGATGAGATGGCTGGATGACTTCATTGACTCAATGCACATGAGTTTGGGTGAACTCTGGGAGTTGGTGATGGACAGGGAAGCCTGGTGTGCTGCAATTCATGGGGTTGCAAAGAGTCAGACACAACTGAGCAACTGAACTGAACCGAACTGAGGGAGGCGAGAGGCAGTGGGGTGGACAATGATAATTTTTCCCACTTGAAATTATGGGCAATAGGTTAGCATCTGTCACTGGACACCCCACTTTCAGGACTGGGTTTTGGGCGTGTGGTTTTCATCCATGGTTCCCGTCTTTGGGGAATGTGAAGTCATGGCGGTGACTGGACACAAAACGAGAACCGAACTGTCACATGAGTGACGTGGATGAGCTGTGAATGGGCAGCCGTCCGTCCTTAGATTCTGAGGGGATGAGGAAAAGCTGAGTCCCGAGGCGAGGGGTGAAGTCCTTTCACAGAAGGACCAGATCCCTTGAGGCCCAGGGAGGACAGGGGCAGCCAGGTCAGAGGCCGTAGCTGTCAGAACCTCAGGTTTTAGAAGTTTCTTCCCGCAGACTTCTCTTCAGTGCCTTGGTCCCTGGGTGCCACATTAAGTGGAAAGCAGTAAACAAAGGGGAGAAGGGGCGACAGAGGGCGAGACGGTTGGATGGCATCACCAACTCAGTGGACACAAGTTTGAGCAAACTCCAGGAGATAGCGAGGGACAGGAGGCCTTGTGTGCTGCGGTCCATGGGGTCGCAGAATCAGATACAACAGCAACAACAGCAAATGAGCAAAGAAGCATGAAAGGTCATCAGATTCTTTCCATCTAAGAGGGCTTTCAGGCACTGAAACGTTGAGCACACAACACAGTTAGGGCAGAAAAGACTTAAGGTGCTGGGAGGGGCAGGCAGTCAGAGCGGGAGAGGGTGGTGTGGGGACTCTGGGGTGATCGCGCTGGGCGGGGCCTGTGCTTTGAGCTGCAATGCTTCCGGGGAGACCTTGCCCAGGACTGCTCATGTCATCCTCTGCCAGAGGAGGCTCTGCCCCGCCAGGCTGAGACCCTCTGCTGCTTCCAGGGAGGGTCCAGGGGCCTGAGGGAGGGGCTTTTGGGAAGCGAGGGGCAGCGGCTGTTTACCAACCAGTAGAGATCTGTCTTCATGTCTAACGATCGGTTCTACTTGCTTTTCCCAGCAGCTGGGGTCAGCACAGAGGATGAGGAGGGTGAGCAGAGAACCCAGGGGTATAGGTCACCCACCCTCCATCGCCTCCGCCTGGAAAAGGTGCTTCACCCCGTAACAAAGGCCTGGTCTTTCTCTGGGGTCATCCCTCCCAGCCTGTGAACCCCACATAGAGACAGTGGGGAACCTGGTGTCTGCAGCCACTTGAGTGCTCTAGTTACCCAAATCCACATGCCCCCAGCCCCTGCCCCCCAGACCTCCCCCATCCCGTCCACAGAGCCGGGCGGAGCAGGGCGGAGGGCTCAGAGCCAGATCGGCCCTCCTGGTCAGCGTCTGCTGCCCCGATGATGGGTGATTCCGAATGTCACCCAGGCCTCACTGCTGTCTTGGTTTGCAGGGAGGTGTGTTGTTATTGGACTTGCTTTCACAAAAGAATAATCAAACGCCTTTAAAAAAAAATTGTGTCCCTCTGTGTATCAGTAGGGTTCAAAAGCAAACCAAAGGGGAACAGAGAATGACGATCCTTGTGAACAAACAAATGAACAAAATAGTCGGAACTGGCCTGTCTGTGGCTGTAATACTAAGGAATTCACTGGGAGGTCATCACATGCCTGAGACGTGATGGATCTCGAGACAAACGGTGTCTCATCTGTGTGAGACAGAGAGGAAGACAGAGAGACGAGAGAGAGAGAGAGAGGCGGGGAGACAGATAGACACCGAAAAGGAGAGACAGGGTGAGAGAGGGCAAGAGAGAGAGGGAGACAGAGAGACAGAGACAAGGAGGGAGAGACAGAGACAGGGAGGTGAGCTGAAGCTGCCATGTGGGGTGCAGGGTGTGGTTGTTGCCTCGTATGGTTTATACTGGCTCACCCCACTGTATACACAGGGCCCTATTAACAGTCATTTGGCCAAGAATAAAGGATCCCTAATTATATTTTAGAAATACAGTTTAAGGAGCTGGAGTTTAAAATAACTGTCTTGAGCTTCAGTGAATTCATCTCTGAAAACCATCCATGGAAGGATATTTGTATCCCAAGAGGGTCTTGGGGGCAAAAAGCAAGGAAGATTGTCTGTGTTTCAGGCAGTGGCCTCCTGGAAGGTTCCTCGTGCGTTTCTTTGTGACAGTGACTGCTGGTTTCTCAAGAGCTGGGGCCCATCCAATCCCCCGTCAAATTCTTGACTGAGATCAGGTTTAAAATCCAGCGCTGTGAGTGCCCCGTGGCCTTCAGGGTGTGTCTGTCTGCGCTGTGCGTAAGCAGCTGGTGTCAGAGATGCAGTAAAGCAAGCTGCGTATAATCGGGTACTGAGCGCCCGAGAGGGGACGGGGCTGGGGGACTGATAAACCTGTCCTTCTCTCCAGGAGACAGTTGCATTTTACTTTCAACTAATTTCTAAAAATGGCAAATGCAAAGTAAGGAAACAAGTTTATCCATTACAGGAAGGCAGGCAGAGGGAGACAAGTCAGATCTCTGCTTGGTGTGATTTTATTTTTATCTTTTGCTTTTGCATCCAAACATACGCAGGGGCTTATGCAGGGCTGGGTCGCCTAGGTGTCAGCAACTTCACGGGGGTCACAGCTAGAGACTTATCTCCAGGAGGGATGGGACACGTGAACTCTGTGGAGCTGGGAGCTGACAGTGCAGTGGCGTGAAGTGGGGTGTCCTGGGAGACACAATGAAGGTGCTAACGGCAGGTGCCCGATTCAGGCAGCCCCCTTCCCTGGCCCTCAAGGAAGCCTGGACTTGGAGGGGGGCCTCCCTTCTGAAGTCTGGGAGACTGGGTGACTCCAGGGTAGAGGTGGATTTCAACCCAGTCCCCACACTCTGGTAGGTGATCTCAAAGAGTCCACGGCAAGACGAACGTGACCCGCTTGAGGCCAGTGGCATCTCGGAGCAATGGCCTAGGTTCCTAAATGTGAAGCATACCGTCTGTGCAGGTGTCTTAGAGGAAAAAACAGGAAGTTCATTCAGTCATCCGTGAGCATGTTTGGGTCTTCCTTGGGCACCAGAGACTTTCCTGGGATGGGTTGAAGCCTCTCCTCTGGGGTAACCCCATCTGAGGTCCGCAGCACAGAGAAGGAAGGGCGTCTCCAGATGGGCAGTGAGATCAGGCCAGGATTCCGTGTCTCCCAGTGGCTGTGGAGTGATGACCGGAGCCCTCTGTCAGGGTGCCTCTTAGGAGAAAGGCACGCGGTGCTTTCAGAAGAGCCCTGTTGTGATCGACGCCAGGACTGACTGTTGCGTTTGGTGTGTGGTCAGCTGAGGGCCCTGCTGCAAGCCCAGGGGTCTGGGGAGGCTGGGTGTGGGCACTCGGCTTCGGCTCCAGGAGCGGGAATCAGGCGGTCTAGCTGAACCAGGAATCCTCCTATGGCCGCTGCTCAGGCGCGTGTGTAGCTTGGAACTCTGTCATTTCCAGGGTGCTGCCGCTATTCCTAATGCTCATAGCGGTTACGCTGCCCAGTAACACCATCGGGCTGGTCCCCATGTCCTGGCCCGTAGGAATGCCCCATGTCACCAATAGGTCAGGGTCTGACTTTGCATCTGTGACCTTGACCTTCTCTAGAAGGTGAAAGGAGAAGTGTTGGTTGTTCAGTCTGTGCTTCTTCTGGTTATTGCAGCAGTTTAGGGGATCGGAGGCAGGAATTGGCATTTGGATTAATGACTGGATGGTCCAGAAACAGTCAAAAAACCAGAAAATAAAACACGTTTTGTTCTGCATTATTTATTTGTACGGGGTGATGGTAAGAGAAATAACGACTTTATAATTTCTTAAGTCCATACTTCTTCTTGCACCGATATTAACATCAGCTACTGTATGCTTTTGCTGAATGCACATTGGCCGTGGTGGGTGATGGGGCGAGATCTCAAGGGTAAGTGTGGCAGCGAGGAAGAAACTAAGAATTCAGGTGTTGCTAAGGCTTCACTGGAAGCACTGGTTTTAATGACCACTAAACAAATCCTACTTGAAAGAAATCAGGCAGCTCTACATTTGACGGAATCCTGTTATGACTGCTCATAAAGGAAATCATTCCCGACACAATTCTGGATTTTAATTAAGTTGATCTGCGTAAAGCATGATGCACCTGTACAGGTGATAAATCATTTTGTCAAGAGTAGAGACCTGGCTAAGGAGAAGGACATAGTGCTTGGAACGTAGGGCTTGGCATTTTAGAGGGAGGGGCACTTGTCCTGGTCAGATATCCTCACTGTTTGCATCCTGCTGTTCACCGGGTGCCTGTCAGTTATTGCCACCCCCCCCCGCTTTTCCTTCATTGAGTTTGTCGTGTGCTATGTCTGGGGTGGCATGGATGCCAAGGCTCTGAGGGCAAAGTTAGATGTGATTCCTGCCTTCGTGGGGCCTGGAGGCTGTCGGGGGAGCTGGACAGAGGACACACAGAACTGCTGGGCACCAGGCACTGTGCCCTCCGATGCTCTGACCTCAGAACAACCTTGAAAGACCCTGGCAATGAACCCATGGCTGCCCATTGGAGGCGCTCACAGTCTCTCTTTGATTTTTATTGTTAAGATACCTTACTTTTGGGAATTAGCATCACGCTGGCTCTGCTGGTGTCTGAATCGCGGAAGAAACTGTGGAGAGCCCAGGCTGCCTGATCCAATCTCCTGACTCCCAGGGACCCCTAGGGCTGGGAGCCTCGTGATGTGTTTTCCAGGAGGAAAGTGGTCCTAGGGAGAGGATGCCCTCAGTCACCTGTCCTCTGAGAGCTGAGGGTCTGGGCAAATACCAACAGCCCGAGGCAGCCTCTGGAGGTGTGTGCTGAGGTTGACCCTCGAGGTCAGCCCCTCCCAGCGTGGAGGAAGCACCTCCAGGCTCTGCGAGGCAATGTCCAGGTGCTGCCAGTCCCCTGCCTTCAGGCTGTAGCCAGCCCCCTGGCCAGTGCCCCTCCTTGCTCTCCGGGCGGTGGGCAGCCGTCGGGGCTGCCTGGGGAGGAGGTGGCGAGATCTCTGCCTGTTACACGAGGACGTGGAGACATCACGGCTTTATTTTTAGGCTTCGCTAATTCTCGCTCTCCTCCTGGTTTGCGGCTCCCTGGCAACAGCTTGTTGTCATGGCAACCCCCATGTTAATGAGTGAAGCTCTCGGTGTGTCTGTTCCACCCGGGCCAGGACAAGGACAGCAGCTCTGCCAGGATCTGTCCAGCCCCTGGAGGCTGGGCGCCTGACACCAGGCCCAGAGCATCAGGAGAGGGCTGGAGGGAGGGTGGTTTTGCTCACACTTGTCACTTCTCAGTTTGTGCCTGCCTGGGTTTGGGGCCACTTTCCTGCAGCTGGAGAGTAGGGCCCTGAACCCTAAGTCCTGAAGGGAGAGACGGTTGCTGCTGATCTGGGGGAGGTGAGAGTCCAGTCAGAAGCTGAGCGGCAGTGACCCCACCAACCTGTGCTAGAGGCTGCTGTCCTGGGTTGGGGGCAGACGGGGTCGCCGCAGCCTCTTGGGGGTTCATGCTTCCCATCCCGAAAGTGGCTTGAGGCCAGCACCCCGAGTCCTTGCGCCAGCCGACTGAGCGAGCAGGTGAGGCCCCAGGGTTCCACTCCCCAAGTCTGCTGTGTGGGCGGCTTCCTGGCACCCCCCTCCCCGCCCCCATGCTATGTGCTTCAGTCTCTTCCCTATAAATTAGGGAGAATAATCATATGACTGTGTGCAGGGCTTAGAGCAGCGTCGAGCTCAAAAGGATGATGCTTGGATGCCTGTTGGTCCTTCGTTCCGGTCGTTATTTAATTTCCACAGGAACCTGTGAGATAAATACCATTGTTTTTCTCTAATTACAAATAGGTAAACTGAGGCACCGAGCTACTGTCCTGGTCACAGGAGGTGGTGGGTAGGAGCAAGGGAGGCCAGGCCTGGGGTCAGAGGCCAGGCCCGGGGTCAGAGCAGTGCGGGGAGGACCCGTCCTCGTCCCCCCGGTGAATCCGAAGGCGCTGGACCACACCGCCAGAGCCTCCTCCCTGTCTCTGCACTTCGAAGGACGGGGCTATGATCCCCTCAAGGAGGGGGCAGGCCTGGAAGTGCTTTCCTACCTGCTTACTCATAGCCGCCCTCCTTCTAAGAAAGAAGCGGGCGCTTAGTGCACAATTAGAGATGAAAGGCTGAACCCAGAGGAGGTGATGCTCCAGTGGGTGTTTTCCCGTTGAAATGTAATCAGTCCCACTGCCAGGGTAATTGACTGGTCATCGGACTTTTTTTGGCTTTCGATGGGAGAAAGGGGGAGAAGTTATTTGCAGGACAGAGATGTTGTACATAAAGAGATGGGCCCCAGAAAAGGCAGGGTGAGCAGCAAGGCGCACGCCTGCAGAACTGTCTGGGGGGGCACTTTAGAAGCTGGAGCTCAGGGTCACCCGTGGGGCCTGCCCCCGGTGTTTTCACAAGCACCTCTGTGTGACAGCCGTGCGTGACCAGGCCGAACCGCTGGTTTAAAGACAGAAGCTCACTCGCAGACCAGTGTAGAGTTTGCAGTTTTCTAGGCAGGGACCTAGGGAAGACTTGTTCTGGTTTTAATTTGCAGTGATACTTCCTGAAATGTGCTTCAGGAATTAAGAAGTTTAGGTCCTTTCTTTCTTTCTTTCTTTCTTTCTTTCTTTTTAAAAGTAACTTTCTATTTCATATAGAATATAGCCGATCAACAATATTGGGGTAGTTTCAGGTGAACAGCAAAGGGACTCAACCTTCATAAACATGTGTCCATTCTCTCCCAAACTCCCCTCCCATCCAGGCTGCCACATAACTTTGAGCAGAGTTCCATGTGCCCTACAGTAGGTCCTTGTGGGTTAATATCCATTTTAAATATAGCAGTGTGTACGAGTGCATCCCAAACTCCCTAACTGTCCCTTCCCTCATCCTTCCCCTCTGATAACCATAAGGTGATTATAGAGTATTGAGTAGAGTTCCCTGTGTGGTACAGTAGGTCCCTGTTGGTTATCAGTTTTAAATACAGCAGTGTGTACATGTCCATCCCAAACTCCCTAACTATCCTTTCACCCCGTCCTTCCTCCAGCAACCGTAAGCTTGTCCTCTGAGTTGGTGAGCCTGTTTCTGCTTTGTAAATGAGTTCATTCGTATCATGTCTTTTTAGATTCTGCATATAAGGGACGTCATACACTATTTCTCTTTCTCTGTCTGACTTAAGGAACTTTAGGTGCTTTTTCAAAAAGCTATCTGTGCACCCACATTCACAGCGGCAGTAATCACAACAGCCCCGAACGGAAGCAAGCCAAGTGTCCATCAAAGGATAACGGGCAAGCGCAGTTTGGTCTGGACCTGCCATAACAGGTGATTCAGCTTGAAAGAGGAAGGAGGTTCCGAGACCTGCTGCAACCCGGATGAACCTGGAAGACACCGTGCTCAGTGAGAGAAGCCACACAAAACCAGACAGACGCCTGTGACTCCACTTGCAGGAAGTCCTTCAAAGAGGCAGATCCAGACACAGAAAGTGGAAGGGTGGTTGCAGGAGCTAGGGGAGGGGAGTGAGGAGCAGTCTAATGGAACGGGGTTTCTGTTTTGCAAGATGAACAGTTTAGAGTTGGAGGATGGTGCTGCTGATAGCCGCATGGTGATGGGAGTGCAGTTAATGCCTGTACTGTGCACTCAGGAAGGGCTGAGATGGTCAAGTTTATGTCGCGTGTTGTTATTATTGTTCAGTTGCTCAGTCGTGTCCAACTCTTTTACCACCCCCTAGACTGTATCCCACCGGCTCCTCTGTCCGTGGGATTTCCCAGACAAGAATACTGGAATGGGTTGCCATTTCCTCCTCCAGGGTATCTTCTCAACCCAGCGATTGAACCCTCATCTTCTGCTTGGTGGGTGGATTCCACTAGGGAAGACTTGTCGTGTGTATTTTACCAGACTTAAAAACATTTAATTTCAGATTAATAAGAATCATCTGTTTGTTTTAATAGTTTAAAAGAAAAACAAATTTATAAAGAAAAAAGTTTAAAAATTACCACTCGATGTTGAGACGTGTTCACTTCTCAGTGTGCTTGTAAACATGAGTGCACATGCTCACACATGCACGCCCATGCACACACACACAGTGATCATGCTCTCCCTGGGTTTTGCTTGGACAGTTTCACACTGACTCTTAGCAAAACTCTTTCAAGGAGGTGCATTAAACCACTTGTTCACTGAGCCACACAGAACAGCCGAGTTTGGAGTCTGAGTTACAGCCTCGACACACCTGTAGCCTTGTGACCTGGACCGGCTCCCTTGTTTCAGGTTGTCTTAAATACGATGATGCCCAGTCCCACTGGAGCCCCTGGGACATGGTGCTGATATTGAGGAGCCCAATATCAGGGCACTACCTGCCTGGACCTCCAGGTCAGAGGCATCCCAGCTCCCTTTACTTCCTCCTCTGAGCCAAGGAGGGGGCCTCGGAGCATCAGGACCTGAGGCTTGGCAGTTACCGCGGCTGCACCCATCAGGGGGTTTTCCCTCCAGGCAGGGACAGGAGAGTGGCAACACCTCCCCAGCGCAGAGGAACACACAGTCCTCATGAGCCTGGAGGAAGCGCTGAGCCCAGCTCAGAGCCACCAGGGGAAGGTCTCTGCGGGCGTGCTGGGGGAAACCGAGGTAGGCTGGCTTGTTCCAGATAAAACGCTGTATTCATTTCACTCTGCGCAACATTTGCTGTCCAGGCTGCTGTGATTTGCAAAATAGATTTAAGAAGAGCTGTTTAGTTGAAACAATAGGAAAGCAGGGGCTGAGGGCAGGGTGGGAGGGCTGGTACAGCTCGTGAGTGTCTCAGTTTGGATTTGTCGTGGCAGATGCTGACCTTGGGCTGGGCGGTCCATGCTGAGGGGCCTCTGCATCACCGTGTGGTTGGTTGCTTATCGCTGTTTCACACGAGGGCCTCGGAGGGGAGCGGCCTGCAGCGTCTGCTGGCCATGCCGGGGGAAGGCCCGCGTCTGCGCCTATGCTGAGTTCAGCCCGTCCAATGAGGACATGTCTGACCATCCGCTTTCAAAACCAGGCTGGTGGAGTCTGGTTTCCATAGTCACGCTAAGCGTGTGGTTAGCTGGATACCCCCCTGCTTATCAAACGAACAATCATGTGTAAGTACAACCCCAGCCAGATTTGATGCACTTCAGAAAGTGTGCCCACATCAGACCCTCCTAGAGTGTAAAGATGGAGAGAAGACATCTGTCTGGAGAAAGCAGAATGTGAGCAAGTGGAGAGGAACATTCGAGGTGGGGCTTACAGAAGCAGGGATGTGACATGTAGATGGGGAGGTTGGTTCCCAGCTGATGTTGCCCTTGGGCTTGTAAACCAAACCCTCTGCTGCCAGCTGGTTCTGGTTATGGACACTGTGCCCCTGGCTTGTTTCTTTTCCTAATCCCACTTCTCAAAGCTGTTCACCACTGAGAACTCAGAGATGGAGGTTTTATTACAATGAATGTACCTGATCTCTGGAGACCCCTGTGGACACCCACGTGATTCCTGGTCTTCCCTTCATCACCTGTTCGTGAATGGGTTGCAGTCATGGCATTTGGGGGGATACATTAAAAAAATTTTTTATTGGAGTATAGTTGATGTACAGTGTTGTGTTAGTCTCTGCTGTACAGCAGAGTGATTCAGTTGTACATATACATCTATCCACTTTTTTAAGGGGCTTCCCAGGCGGCACTAGTGGTAAAGAACCTGCCTGCCAGTAAGAGATGTAAGAGATGAGGGTTCTATCCCTGGGTCGGGAAGATCCCCTGGAGGAGGGCATGGCACCCCACTCCAGTACTCTTGCCTGGAGAACCCCATGGACAGGGGAGCCTGGAGGGCTACAGTCCACAGGGTCGCAAGGAATCGGACACGACTGAAGTGCCTTAGTACCACACAGCACTCTTTCTAAAATGCTTTGCCCGCATAGGTCACTACAGAGTATTGGGTAGAGTTGCCTGTGCTATATGATATGTTCATATTTTTTATCTGTTTTGTATATGATAGTGTGTGACTGTCAATGCCAATCTCTCAGTTTATCCCTTCCCCCTTTGCCCCTGGTAACCATAAATTTGTTCTCTCAGGCTGTGACTCTATTTCTGTTTTGTAAATAAGTTCATTTGTACCATTTTTTTTTAAGATTCCACATATAAATGACATCACGTGCTATTTCTCCTTCTCTGTCTGACTTACATTACTCAAGATGACAGTCTCTAGATCCGTCCATGTCTCTGCAAGTGGCATGATTTCATTCTTTTTAGGGCTGAGTAATATTCTATGGGATATACGAACCACATCGTCTTTATCTGTTCCTCTATTAGTGGACATTTAGGTTGCCTCCATGGCCTGGCTATGGTAAACAGTGCTGTGATGAACATACGGGATATGGGTGCACTTATCTTCCAAGTGTGGCTTTCTCCAGAAATATGCCCAAGAGTGGGATTGCTTGATCATATGGTAGCTCTGTTGTTGGGGTCACAGACTTTATCTTTATTCTAGAACTTTCTCCTGCACCTCTGACGCACCTGGCTGGCAGGGAAGTGTGGCTGTCTGAGCTTTCTTGGACTTCAGGCTAAAGCAGGGTGTACTGCCTTGCCCTCCTCCTGTCCACGGGAGCCCCGACTCCCCAGCCGCCTCCTGGGAGGAGCAAGGATGACCAGCTACTCAGTATTCTAATATTAAAGAAAGGGTGGGTGATGGGTGCAGATTCTGGGGTGATAGGCGCTTTGTGGAGGGGGATCTTTTGCTGTTTCCCTGTGGGACCTTGGGCAGCAGTGTGATTTGCCTCAATTTCCTGATGAAGGAAAGACACCTCGGCTTCCTCTGTGTGAGTGGGCTGATCACTGCTGGAGATGATTCACTTATCAAGACCTTGGGGCCCGAGACAGGAGTCTCCCTTGAGCACCGCCGTGTCGCCATGCCATCTCGGGAATAATAAGGTAATGTGAGCTTACAAGCCGGTTTCTTGATGTTTGGCCGGGAGACAACTGTACCTGAACCAGCTGAGGGCTGTCTTTCCTCCAGCACCCGAGATGTGCAGGCCCAGAGGACATGTGTGTTGGAAGCTGCGGCTTTTTAGAACGAGCAAACAAGCAGTGTCTTTCCTAACTGAGGCCTGGAGGGCTGTCGAGCTCCCGTCTCCAGTTTGCTTTTGTTCACTGGCGAGTCCCCTCACCCCTCTGCCTTTCTGTCTCCATCCGGGAGCTACCATCACTTTGCCAAGATATCTTCGGTCTGAATACGGTAATGTGTGGAGTCCTTTCAGCTGCTTCGTCATTAAAAAGCATGTATTCAGCACTTACATAGTGTGGCACAAAGAGAATTATAAAGACCCAGGCCTGCCTGAGAGATTATATTCTAACATTTTCTTAGAAAGGCAGAAACACGGCAGCTAAGGCAAGCCACCACTCAGAAGTTACCTTCTGTTATGTGACACATAGAACAACAGCATAAGTAATGAGCAAGAACTGATGTGGCAGGAAGTCCGGTCATCAAGATGGAGCGCACGTCAAAAACGCAGATAAACGAGGACCTCCCTGGGGGCCCAGTGTTAGGACCTTGCCTCCAATGCAAGGGGCATGGGTTAGATTTCTGGTTGAGGGGCTGAGATCCCATATGCCTCAAGGCCGAAAAGCCATACCATAAAACAGAAGCAATATTGTAACTAATTCAATAAAGACTTTAAGAATAGTCCAAGTTAAAAAAAAAAAAAACTCTTTTTAAAAAATACCAATAAATGGTTGGAACTTTCTCACCTATCTAGAATTAAGTCCTACAGGAACCTTGTTTTCTGTAAAATAAATTGCCAACATCTGGCCCACTGGGACCCGCGAAGGAGGGAGACCCCAGGACATGATTCTCTGGGCGGTGTTGCTTAGGATCCTGCTATTTGGGTTCCCGTCACTGTCTCTTCTTTCTACCGCTACTCAGGCACACTCCAAGTCCCCAACCCTGCAAGAAGTCAGGGACTGCTCCGAGGAGCAGGCAGCTGGCATCCTGTCCTGAGCACAGTGGTCAGAGCACTGTGGGCCTTTGTGAGAAAGATCCAAGCCGAGCTGGGCGTGGATGGAGCCCCAGGGAGCGAGGCCGTCGTACAGAAGCCGGCCACCAGTCCATCTGTGTGTGAGTCATCCTGTGGACTCGTGAGTGTGTGTCCATCTGACTCCCTGGCAATTAAACACTCTGAAAGGTTGGCCCCAAGGAGAAGAATGCCCTTTACTCCCCCAGTGCTGGAGAAGGGGAAGATGCTTTGTAGGTTGCTGACAAAATTGTTTCGCTTCTTAGGGGAGCTG
The DNA here is from genome assembly GCA_006408675.1 of Madoqua kirkii. Lineage (NCBI taxonomy): Eukaryota > Metazoa > Chordata > Mammalia > Artiodactyla > Bovidae > Madoqua > Madoqua kirkii. Next base: position 101,095 of record SJYC01138859.1, read on the forward strand.
CACCCTCAAGGTATCACACACACACAGACACACACAGACACACACAGACACACACATACACACAGGTTTCTTCAGAGGAGGAGTAATGCTGCCAGGAAAGGAATTAAATTAGCTGTTGTTTGATTCTCTTCATAGTTTACAGCCTCCCGTGCCTGGTTGGATCTCAACTGACACCACAAACTAGCTCTCATGTAGGTGATTCGATGATGGATGGTTGGTAAGGTTGATGGTGGGTGGTTGAGACTGAGGGTCGCCCTTACAAAGATGTGGAAGCTGGGACTCAGGAGTTAGGAGATAGGGACCAGTTCTCTGAGCTGCTCTTGCCTCCTAATCTGGGAGAGCATTAGCATTCCAGGGCTCCTGTATCTAAGGACACTTGCTGGGAATGACTTTTCCAAGGAAGATTTCAAGCCCCAACTAGAAATCTGGATTTTCTGTCAACATCTCACAGGTTTAAAGTATTATTATTAGTCACCATAAAACACAGTGTAGTTAAAACCCAACTCATGGCTGCTAGTAATTCCATAATTGTCATTGTTGCCCCAAGGAGGCTCTGGATAGAAGCCGGGAGCCGGATGGCCCTTTGCTGGACTTGGGTCTTGAGCAACGGTTCAGTACATGGAGCGTGACTGCCCCGGCCACCCCCTGCCCTACTGCTGTTCTTGACTCCCTCCCCATGTTTCAAACGTGCTTCTGCTGTTATACGGCTCTTGAAAATGGCCAGCACAACACAAACTCCTGTGTATGTATGAGGCGAGGTCTGAGGGCTGTGCCTGGATCCCTGTCCAGGTGGAAGATGCTCAACCTGCCCCAGATCTGAAAATGTACCCGAGATTGATGGTCATGATTGGTGAGACTGAGATACTCACTGCGCACCCTGCCCACCTGCAGGGAGGTGCGGAGCACGTGTTCCTCCCTGGCCCAGCCACCCTGCCTCCTCCTCTTCACCCTGCCCCTCTCCCTCCCTCCAGCCAGGACGTCCTTCTAGCTCCCCTCCCCCACTCCAGGACCAGTTTCCAGAGAGACGCTTCCTACCCTTCAATATCAGTTTTTCCCAGGAACAGTAACGATGCGCTGCTAAATGCAGAATCTCTGGGGCTAAAGGGATTTCCCAGATGGGCGGTGTCACCCAGTGACTCAGGCTGTGCGATTTGTGGTCGAATGGCCTGACTCTGAGTCCAGGGTTCACTTTGTACCAACTCTTGGCAGGTTAGCCTTTCTGAGTCTGCGGATACTGCTGCTCTTGGGTTCACGCGAAGTCCCGCGCCGAGCTTGGGCTCCCCCGCCCCCGCCTCGCCCAGCTCCGTCCACCCCTCCTGACAGCCCCACAAGGCCTCCTCCATTCCAGGCCACTGGGCGAAGTGCTGGCCAGGCAGGAGAAGCCAGAGTCCTTTGACCAGCAGAGTCCCTGCGGCCCGAGAGGGGACCCCTCCCGTTTGTTTGGAGTTGATTCACTGCGTTGTATTGATGGGTTGATTCTGAGGCACCCATTTTCCCCCTGAAGTTGACCGTCTCGAAAACCAGGGTGCATTTTACACCAAAGCGAGTGCTGAGAACAGCGGCACCATCTTTTCTCTCTTAGTGGTCCTGAAGGTGATGAGCTTGTGTTATAATCTGTGACTTCCTAAATTTGGTGAAATGCACTAGTAATTTTTAAAAATCTGAGTTTAGATCCCTTCAACTCAGATATCAAACAGTCACTCAGGTCTGGTGAATCTCGATGAGGGCGCTTCCTGGGCTCCTGCCTGGACACCAGTCCCGTGTCCCCAGGCACAGGATCTGTCTGGGCGAGGAAGCAGCAGAGGAAGGGTTTCCGGGTGCTGGGGACAGGGCAAAGGTGTGAGTGACCCTCGGGATTCATCTGTGTTGAAGCCCAAGCAGCTGCAACCGCTCTGTGTCTGTTCGGCCTCCGAGACGTCTTTCTAGCACCTTCCCAAGGGAGTCCTCCCCTCCCCCACCTCGTGTCATAGTTAGGTGGGGCTTGCTCAGGCTTAGTGAGCATGGCTGTGTACCAGGCATGGGGTCAAGCGCTGGCACTGATCATTAGCAACCTATTAATAAATATAAATGGAAGTCAACGTTGTTCTGTCTTGGTCTCACAGGTGAGAAAGCAGGCTTAAGAGGGAGCTCCCCTTCGCAGGCCTTGAACTCAGGTCTGTCCAACTCAGCACTCACAGTATGGACCCCTGCCCGCTCCTGTCTCCGATCCTGAGCCGCCATAGTCCTTGCCCGCTCCCCCACTTTGGCCAGTGTGTTGGTGACACAGCAGTGACACCAGAGCTTGAGTTTACAAGAAGTCATGTGCTAGGTTGTGGGCCCTGGAGGTCAGGGGTGGAAAGGGATGCTCAGGCCAGACTTTGAGCCTTTGCAGGTGGCTTCATCCCTCTCGTCTGGCAGCCCCATCCTGTCTCTCCACCTTTGTCCTTCGTCGGCATGATCCCTGGGCAGCACAGAGGCTATTGGCCTCTCCTCCAGGCCAAGTTGGCCCAAGTGGTCCAGGCCAGGAGGCGCCTGCCTTGGTGCGGCCACAGCAGGAGCGTGGGAGACAGGACACATGGAGGGCAGGTGGGCCATGTGGCTTTCACCTGGGCTATGATGATGAGGAGGGGGTGGGGGTGAAAACCCTGGAGGAGACGAAGGACAGGGGCACATCTGGGCAGAAGAAGCTGTGGATCTGAGACTGAGAGCCCACTTGAGGATCCAGGACACTGCCAGGTGATGCAAGGGGCATGAACATCATACCCACCCTGACCTCAGGCAGCCTCCGTCTTGGCCCGTCCACACACACCTGACCCGTCCTCTTTCTCTCCTGATCCCTAGGGGCATCTGTGCTTTTCTGGATCAGAGGCACCTTTATAAATAGAATGTTCCATTTTGATTTATGTGGCTTTTTCCCCCCATTGTCAATCACCAAGCCACTAATATGGTTCCCCACAACAAAAGGAAAGTAACAAGTGACTGCTCTGTGGAGTTAAGTCTTCTTCTGAATATTTTATTTGTAATAACTCCTTTAATCCTCAGAACAACCCTGCCAGGAAGGTTCGTGAGTATCCCCATTTTGCCGAGGAAGAAACTGAGGTTAAGGACCTCACCCAAAGACCCACAGCAAATAAGTGTTGAGCCGTCATTCTGCCTCCAGTTTCTGACTCCAGAAGCCTCTCACTTCCCTGTGATAGATGTTAAAATCATTTGTTCTTCATCGTGTGAAATTCTGCGAGGGTGTTTTTGGAAATCATTTGGGCAAATACACACACAAGAGCCGTGTGCTCATGAGGAGAGAAGGGAACTGGCTTACGTGTTTTTCTCTCTCGTGTCTACGTGGGTGATTCATTGGCATGAATGTCACCCCTCTCCCAAGGCTGCACACGCATTCAGGCAGGGCCTGTGTGGAATTCATTTTTATATTCACTGTAGTCTCTAAGCTGAGCCTTAAACACAGTAGGTACTCATAATTTCATATTTTCACAAAAACATGAAATCATTTCTAAAGTTGATGGATGCATTTGGTAACCAGTTCTCACTGAAGCTATTCATTTCTAAAAACAATGAAGGGGAGAACATTTAAATACGTGAATCACAAGCCAGGGTTACAGTTGAATCAGGCTTGATGGTTTTCAAATTCCTTCCACGCAGCCGTCTCATCTCGCTTCCCTGCCAGCCCTGCTTAGGTGCAGGACATGTTGTTTTCCCAATTTAATTATGAGAAAACCGAGGTCAGAGTCGGGAGATCTGCCCAAGGTCACAAACAACGTTTGTTTGGGGTGAGGATGGGGATTATTTTTATTTCGCTTTTAAAATCAGAGCAGAGTTGAGAACCACTGTCTCCTGGTTACCTGTTTCGTGAGCAATCAGGCCACAGACCTGCTGGGTTCTGAGCTGGGCCGCAGGGCCCGATGACGAGCACTAGGCTTGAGCAGCAGGTATTTCAGTTCCTGTCTTTTTGGTCAATAAGACCATCTAGCACAGTACTCTGCACAATGCAGTCCCCACCAAGCAGACCAGTCCAGGTGAGACGAGAGCTCCTGACAGAATGCACATCAGCTACATCTGTAAATGCGATCTAGTTGGCCTAATGGGGTTTGTTTTTGTTGTTGTTGTTGTTGTTTTTCCCCATTTTTACGGTTATTTGGAAATAATCTAAGGCTTACATCCGAGCTGAAAAGTGGTAGGGAGAGTTCCCACAGACCCTTCATGCAGCTTCCTCTAGTGTCAGCTTCTCACGTAATTATAATATAAGGGTTCGAACTGAGAAATCACCATAGGTACAATGTGCATGTGTACAGACACAGTCCTGTCCAACTCTTTAGGATGCCATGGACCCTCTGTCCATGGGACAAGAATGTCTAGGCAAGAATACTGGAGTGGGTAGCCGTTTCCCCCTCCAGGGATTCTTCCCAACCCAGGGATTGAACGCGCATCTTCTGAGTCTTCTTCTCTGCAGGCAGGTTCTTTACCTCCTGAGCCATCAGGGAAGCCCACCACTGGTAAGATGTGCTGAGTCACCTAGTCGTGGCTGACTCTTTGCGACCGCATGGACTGTAGCCTGCCAGGCTCCTCTGTCCATGGGCATTCTCCAGGCAAGAATACTGGAGTGGACTGCCATGCCCTCCTCCAGGGGATCTTCCTGACCCAGTAAGTATTGGTATAATACTTACAATTAAATTCTGGCTCCATTGATTTCACCAGTTTTCCCACTTGCATCCTTTTTCTGGCCTGGGGTGTAATGGGGATCCCACGTGTCTGGTCATCATGTCCACTGAGTCGATGACGCCATCCAACCATCTTATCCTCTGTCGCCTCTGTCCTCTGTATCCTTTCTTTGTTCAACTCCTAATTTGCATCATGATCCTGCTTATCTTGCTCTACATATCTCGTTGCCCACATTGTCCCAGCTTCAGCCAGTCCAAGGTCTTTCGGGACTGACTCTGACCCTCCTATGGCTCCCTGCCTCTTTCCAGCATTTTCTTCCTTTCAGACCACAGAGTGCTGCAGGTGCATCTTGAATCTTCCTGCCCGAGCCCTGGAATCAAACGCGTCTTCCTGGTTTCTCTGTCTGGAGAAGAATGTTTAAAAGCCAAGACCTGAGCAGCAACTGTGCTCGTTGCTGCCTGTGACTTGTTTATGTCGGTGCTTCTGTCTTAAAGGAAGCAGTGTGTCTGTCCACGTGGGGAATGGGAATCGGCCAGCATCCTGTCTTGTTGTGAACCAGGGACACCAGCGACCCCGCCACGTGGAATCTTAAGAATCTGTCACCGTGTTCATGTGACCCGTCTGGTTGCAATTTAAATTCTACTGAGTTTAAGTCAGGAGTCCGTGTGGCTCTTTCGCTCTCTGCCAGGCCTTGCGTCAGGTGCTGGGTTTACAGTGGTGGGAAAGTCCTGCCCCTGGGGAGTTTATAATAATATCTTCTGTTCAGTCTAGGAGACAGGACTTCTTTTTCGGTCACTGCAAATTAGGAGAACTCATTTCAGATTATTCAGCATTCTAAAGCCTTGCAAATTCAGCCTTGCGGAGGCGGTTCATTTTGATTTCAGATTCAGAGGCTGTGAGACTGTGAAGAGGCTGTTCCCCAGCCTAGGGCCTCCTGGCGCCATGAGACCTTTGCCCGCAACTCGGTTCTGACGTGTAGTGTCTGACTCCTTCAGGCTCTGACCTGAAAAGAACTCTGGAGCCTAACTGCTCCCTCTGAGCGTCGTGGGAACTGGCCTCGGCAGACGGGCGGACGTCTGCGGCCAAGGAGATGGAACTTGCAGCCGGAGTGGGGCTCCACCTCCAGGGCCCTCCCATGGGGCTGGGCCTCAGGGGTGGGCGGCTTCTTCCAACAGCTCTCACACCCCAAAGCACCCCTTCAGCAGAAGTGCGTTATCAGAGATTGTGCAGCTTAACTTTAACCCACCACCACGTGGAATTAGATCCGGGTTCAGGTTGAAAGAGATTGATGGACAGGAATGTGGGGTAGGTTACCGGGACCTGTCTTCCCCTACCCCCACTTCTGTTTCCTGTCTGGCTTCACAGAATCTGGCATTATTCCAGAGCTTCCCCCACAAGCTGGTTCTTAGTATTTCCTTGAACTTTGTGAGCCCGGATGGACCAAGAATCCCCAGCATAGCTCAGAAATGGGTCCTCACAAGGAGGGTTCTGCTGGCCAGATGGCGCAGTCCTTTCACACAAGTTGGGTGTCTGGAAGCATCGTTGGTCTCCTTTAGTCTGGAGAGATGAGGATGCTGAAGATTCATGCTGAGTCCTGGCCGCCTTTCCCGTTGGTCCCCTCTGGTACCAGGTGATCACGTGTCTTCTCTGTCGCTGGACTCATGCAAAGTGTACACATGTTGGCCGGCCCGCTGCCTGTTCTTAGGAGGAGGGGGCCCGTGGGCTGTGGGCAGGCCAGTTGTCAAGCACTCGGGTTGGAAGCCTGAGGGAAGCAGGCTTTCCGTGTCTGCCTTGGGAAGTATCATGGGACCCAGGCATCCAAGAGCATCTGCTAGAGGCGCCTGAGATGGGCAACTGGGCAGACGCCCCTCAGCCCTGGAGCCGTCCCCCAGCCGTCCCCTGGGGAGTTTATAATAATATCTTCTGTTCAGTCTAGGAGACAGGACTTCTTTTTCGGTCACTGCAAATTAGGAGAACTCATTTCAGATTATTCAGCATTCTAAAGCCTTGCAAATTCAGCCTTGCGGAGGCGGTTCATTTTGATTTCAGATTCAGAGGCTGTGAGACTGTGAAGAGGCTGTTCCCCAGCCTAGGGCCTCCTGGCGCCATGAAGACCTTTGCCCGCAACTCGGTTCTGACGTGTAGTGTCTGACTCCTTCAGGCTCTGACCTGAAAAGAACTCTGGAGCCTAACTGCTCCCTCTGAGCGTCGTGGGAACTGGCCTCGGCAGACGGGCGGACGTCTGCGGCCAAGGAGATGGAACTTGCAGCCGGAGTGGGGCTCCACCTCCAGGGCCCTCCCATGGGGCTGGGCCTCAGGGGTGGGCGGCTTCTTCCAACAGCTCTCACACCCCAAAGCACCCCTTCAGCAGAAGTGCGTTATCAGAGATTGTGCAGCTTAACTTTAACCCACCACCACGTGGAATTAGATCCGGGTTCAGGTTGAAAGAGATTGATGGACAGGAATGTGGGGTAGGTTACCGGGACCTGTCTTCCCCTACCCCCACTTCTGTTTCCTGTCTGGCTTCACAGAATCTGGCATTATTCCAGAGCTTCCCCCACAAGCTGGTTCTTAGTATTTCCTTGAACTTTGTGAGCCCGGATGGACCAAGAATCCCCAGCATAGCTCAGAAATGGGTCCTCACAAGGAGGGTTCTGCTGGCCAGATGGCGCAGTCCTTTCACACAAGTTGGGTGTCTGGAAGCATCGTTGGTCTCCTTTAGTCTGGAGAGATGAGGATGCTGAAGATTCATGCTGAGTCCTGGCCGCCTTTCCCGTTGGTCCCCTCTGGTACCAGGTGATCACGTGTCTTCTCTGTCGCTGGACTCATGCAAAGTGTACACATGTTGGCCGGCCCGCTGCCTGTTCTTAGGAGGAGGGGGCCCGTGGGCTGTGGGCAGGCCAGTTGTCAAGCACTCGGGTTGGAAGCCTGAGGGAAGCAGGCTTTCCGTGTCTGCCTTGGGAAGTATCATGGGACCCAGGCATCCAAGAGCATCTGCTAGAGGCGCCTGAGATGGGCAACTGGGCAGACGCCCCTCAGCCCTGGAGCCGTCCCCCAGCCGCACTCCCAGCCTCGAGCCTGGCAGATGACTGGGGCCTGGGCATCTTAGTGCCCATCTCCATTTCTGTTTGGTACTTTTCCCAGAAATTTTCTGTGTGTGTGTGTGTGTGTGTGTGTGTGTGAATACAGGAAATCCAGTTTAGAGAACAGCTTTGTGTGCTCCGTCCTGCATATATGCAGTGCTCTGCCCTTGAGAATTTTAAATGAGCTGACCTACATAGCCTATTTCAATTAAAAGTGACCGAAAGCCTAGCCTGGCGAGAGGTGCGGGGCAGGGAGGAAAAGATCCATCCCAGGCGGAAGGCAGAGCGACAGAGGGGCCAGGAGGTTGTGGGTGGGACGCCCGGACTCCCCAACACCCCGGCGGGGCTGAGGTCCTCGTGCACGTGGTTTCTTGGTGGCCCTGGCCATGGACCCCTCATCCTTGTGGGATTGGGGCTGTGGACCCCTCATCTTTGTGGGAGTGGGGCTGGCTCCCCTCTCTCTAGGGGAGGGTCAGACAGCACTGTTCCCGCATCTCTGCACTTGACGGAGGGCAGTGCTCAACCCCTCCAGCCGGGTCCTGGGTCAGGAGACATGGGGAAGAGATGCCGTTCGTGGCACAGGGCAGCCTTTCTGGCCTTCTTACTTTCCACTTTCCCTACTGATTCTGCAGAAATTCCTAATTAGCTCAGTTGCTCTACCAGGATGACAAGCGCACATCTGGAGCTATGGAGGCAAGAGAACAGCTCTGCCTGCATCCGGCCAATTTTCTCCACTTCGTGCCAGCTCCTTGGCTGGGCGCCGCACCAACCTGACACTCGGGGGTGGGAGAATGGGGGGTGCCAGGGGCTGGAGCAACTCAGGGCTAATGGTTTCACCCAGAAAATCATGGGTTAGGTATTCTTTAAATTGCTGGCTTGTTTTGGAGCTGTGTTTTTTCTCTGGTGGGAGGGCAGGAGGTGGTGCACTCATGGAGGTCCACCCGTGCTGTCTGTGCGATGCTCCTGCAGATGACTGGGCTCCCCTAAGGCTATGACTGGCGAAAGCAGCGAACTCTTCAGATTTGGTCCCCACGGCTCCTCGGGTGTTGGATACAGAGCGGGGCCATGTCAGGTGGGGTGAGGAGGGGACAAGGCGATGAACAAAGGACTGTCTGTATCAGGTCGGAAGGAGGAGGTGGGTGCACAGTGGATGTAGAAGCTGCCCCGGGCTCCACTCTGCAGGTCTGGCTCCCTCCCCTATTCTGCCGTCTATCCGCTCACTGGCCGTGGGCAGTGCTCACCACGGGACGGGCACTGTCCTCAACTCTTTACATGGATTTACTCCCTCGGGGCACTTAGCACCCAGTGAGGTCAGCATCACTGTCATCCCGTCTTACAGAGGAGAACTCAGAGGCAATGAGAGGTTCGTAAATCTGCTTCTGCAGCAAGGCTTCACACCCAGACATTTGGTCTGCTGAGCAGAGGTGCTCGCCAGCTGCCCAAGTCCCCTCCTCCTCCAGCACCCCGGGCTTTCAGAGACAGAATATCTGTCCCTCTGGCCAGTGCCTCTCAAACCTGCCTTTGCATGTGGCTCACTGGGAACCTTGGTAAAACGTCCATTCAAGTCCAGCGCTTGGGGGTGGGCCAAGTCTCTCCCAACAAGCTCCCGGGGGATGCCCGTCCCTGTGGCTGGCCTGTGGTCCACAAGTGGAGGAGTGAAGCCCTGGACCATCCTGTCTGGCATTCGCTGCCAGACTACTTATGGGACTTCCCTGGTAGTCCAGCGGTTAAGACTTTGCCTTCCAATACAGGAGTTGCAGGTTCAATCCCTGGTTGAGGAGCTAAGCTCTCACATGCCTTGTGGCCAAGAAACCAAAGCATAAAACAAAGGCAGTATCGTGACAAATCCAATAATGACTTTAAAGAGAGTCCACATTAAAAAAACCTAAAAAAAAAAAAAAAAGCTTGTACTTAAGCAGCTGTGGCGGAAACCCCTGGCATTTAAATAGAGACATTTTCCACAATAAGGCAACACCAACACAAACTTAACAAGTGATCTGTTGGAAAAGGACTGCAGTGTCGGAAGTAATCAAGTTTTACATAAAAGCTAATTCTCTTAAGATATTAATGGAAATTAGAGAGTATATCCTCTTCCCATGTCTCAGCCAGGGGTCTTTCTACTGTTCTTGGACTCAGCCCAGCACTTCCAAGCTACTTTCTTCCAAGCCTCATTCTTCTAAGTCACCTTGATGCATGGTTCTCCCAGCCACACCCCGGCAGTGTACCAGGGATCAGACAGTCAGACTCCATCACAAAAGCAGGGTCTCCATGGCAACCACATCCTGGGCTTCACTAGTGCACCCAGAAGCCTGAGCCGAGCTGATCCTTGAGGTGACCCAGGTTGTTCCTCTGGGGAGATGGGGGGACATGGCACCCTGCCCCCACTGGGCCATGAGGTCTTCTCCCCTGCACAAGCAAGCTTCCCCTAGCTCTGAAGATTCCAGATGCCCGGAACCTGCCCCACTCCTTGTAATCTTGCCGTTGGCCTCTGGGTGTTTCCAAAATGTCCAGTCCCACGAGGATGCTGCAGTGCTTGGCGATACTCATGTTCTTCTGGTTTGAGTTTTGGTGGCTCACCACCTCTGAGTCTTGCTGTGTTTATTTGTCAATATTTTGGTTCATCTGCTTATTGGTGGTGTGGGGCCTATGGCAGATCCAGTAGGGAGGGGCCGGCAGATGGGACCCCCCACACACATGGCGACTGTGAGGGGAATCTTGATCCCAGTGTGTAGAGCCGGTGAAAGCATGGCTTTCTGGATTGGGGGGTTAGCTTGTAAGTTAAGGCCCAAAAGCTGCATTCTGTCACTTGAAACTGTGTCCCCTCTCCTGCCTATTTTCACACCTCCATCATTTAGGGAATGATGGTGTGGGTCCACTGTGTCCTTCTCATTTGGATGCTGTCATTGGAGAGCACTCTTTCCTCCCCCGAGCTGAGACCCAGGAGGTGACCTAACGTCTGATGGGGCTGAGACCAAAGAAACCAAGATGGCCCCGTGGACCCTGAACACTGGTTCCAGTGGTCATTATTGGGCCGAGAGGAGGTGGTGGACTCAGTAGCACTAGGTTATCCACAGGACCCCCTGGAAGGCTTCTCTCAGGTACGGACACACTTCACGGCTGGTGCCCAGCGGTCACTGGGTGACCTCTTTGGAGACATTTCCAACTGGGAAGGAGAGGCGGGCTTCCCTGCCTCCTGTGGAGTCTCATTTTCAATGATGCTACTTTGCCACAACGTGAGCTGGGGAAGGCGTGTCTGCAGACTGGGATTTCAGCCGCACTCACCTCGCTCTTCATTTATGTCTAAGCTCCAGGAAGCCAGTGTGCCCAGCACTACTGCTCTAACACTCAGTGAACCTACAGAACGTCTCCAGCAGAACCTTAGTGAACATGTTTGCCGTCAGCCTGTGTTAAGACCTGCATTCTGCCCTCCCACGCTCTGCTCTGAAACACTGGCCCCAGATGATGTTCAGGAGAATAGAAGTGACGTGGCTGGTTTTAATATCGAAAACCCAACGTTAATAAATGCAGTTTGGATGGCTGCTCCAGTCCACGAGTCATTTTATGGTTGTTTTTTTTCAGAAGACAGATGATGCTGCTGCCTCCAGAGGGTCTTTGTTCAGTCCTCAGCCTTGAAGCCAACAGAATCAGGTTTGGGAGCAAGGCTCCTGCAGGTGACCCTGGAGAACTCTGATGTAAGAGGAGCATTTACCCCTCAGGACCCCTGACATGTGCAGTGAGCATGATGAGTGTGGAAACCAAGGCGTAGCTCCTGGAGCGATGATCCAGGGTGGCTCTGGGGCCCTGACCCACTTTGGGGGCAGAGTGTCTCATTTGTGGCCCCTCGGCTTCTACTGTGTCTCTGGGCAAGTGGGGAACCCCTGGACCTCAGGGCTGGTAAAAGACCAGCATGAAATGGCACGCTGCACCCACCCCCCAACCCCCCCCCCCCCCC